>JBAMHV010076211.1:0-31972 GCA_037177535.1 Pseudomugil gertrudae
CACGGTTCATTAGTTGTAGTTGGTTCTTGTCAGTTTGTATGTTTTCAGTTGGTAATAATAAATATCCTCACTTCCATCAATCTGCCTCCTGCATGCCTTTGGGTCCACTCATCTTCAACATCTCCTCCATGCTTGCTCATCCCCGGGAATTTAACAGGCAGTGTCTGTGTCTTTAAATGCTATATGTTGTGTACATTTTCATACTTGTTCCCTGCGTAGTACGGCTTCATACGCCTCCATATGCCTCCAAAGCATCTGACCTTTTACACAATACTTCCCAGAACTGTTAAGAAGGATTCTGCTCAGCTGATGTGTTTAAGAAGCCGCAAGAGCGCCAAAACCAGGACCATCATTTTCTTGTTGTGGCCTCAAAAACACTTCTTACAGAGTAGTAGCAGCTCCAATCACACACTTCTCCAGATTCACAGTACTCAAAGACTCATGGGAAATCCAAATTAAGCAGGAATTTAACCTTTTGTTGTTTTTACTCTCTAAATTTGAATCGTACGGTTTATTTTAATGTGTGTTGACATTTAGAGAATCTTCTCAGTTCTGTTTGCTTTAGCACCATGAAAACATGCAGGAAGTCACAGCCACTGCTGCCTATGATCCATGTGTTTTACCACTGAAGATGGCCATGGTAGATGGTAGAAACACTGGACAACAACTTAGTTATTATTTTTTAATAAAAAAAATTAATCAGCAAAAGTTCTAATATTTTTTCAGTATTTTCTTTTTAAAAGTAGCAGAAGCTCTTAAATTGGCTCCATAGTCTTTATTTTTTGTATTAAGTTAATAGTGTTTTATCGATAAAGTTAAGAAAACATAATTTCTTTGCTTGTTGCATTTCCAGTAGATGAATACGCTTCTTTTTCTGAACAAAGCCTCTGTGATGTCTAACAAACAGGTTATTAGATGTCTGTTTGGTTACATTTCAACATTTAAAAGTCTATCTATCTATCTAGATGCCAAAGCTAGTTCCCAGTTTATTTGGGGTAGCCTAGACAGGACAAAACAACCTTGCGCACCCCCCCCCCCCAAACCCCCTCCCCTCCATCGCCCCCGCCCACACCAGTGTCCCGTCCCTTTTTTTTTTCACAGTGACAATATTGACTGTTCCAGGTAAGTAATGCAGAGGGCGTGTAGTATAACATGAAGAAGAGTATTTCTGCTCTTTCAGGTTGGCCTTAATTGTTTTTTCACCATTGTGACTGTTTATGTTGAGCTGTGTTTTCATTTTAAGTTGGTCACTTAACTGCCATTTTTTTCATTTCTAGTTTATTTTGCTTTTCATATATTGTTGAAATAATATTTGACAGTGTATTTTACATAGTTCTAATAATTTCTGAAGTATTTATTGCAAACTGCAGTTTTCCTAAATGAGAGTTTTCCATGCTCAGAACCACTGAGTCAGATAGCTGACTGATATCTTCCTTTCCAGCAACCTGAGCTTGCATGCAGATGAAGCATTGTTGTTATTTCTAGACAAACACACACTCCAACTGGCAGTTGTTTAGACAAAGAAGTGATGATGCTGCACAGTAGCTGACTTGTTAGTTCCACAGATGTAGAGTGCACAGCTCCAGTATTGTGTCAGAATAATACAGTCTTGGATCATAGTAGATATTTTTTAACCGTCTTCTGTGATAGTTCTGGAAAATCTGCTAGTGCCTCTTCATTCTATGTCCTGCCTGTACCCTACATGTAATATCCCCCTTTTGGACTCCCATTTCCTGAGTTACCAGTCATCAGTTTTTCACTGTGTAAAAAAATGAACTTATGTGGGGATAAGGTTTAATGCATGCAGCTCAATACTCTCTTTAAGAGATCATTCAAAGTGTACCAGTTTAGTTAGTGATGCAGATTATAGACACCAGTCAAGACAGACCTGCAGACTCCCTGATGCATGTAAGCGCTTTTTTAAAGTTGGAATGAGTAAAATATGGAGGAGTGGCGATGTAGTAATCACAGCTATTTTTGTAAGTTAAAATTTAGGTTAATAAGCAATAATGCACAGCGGTGTCGCCAGCTGTTTTTTCCAGTGCCTTAACCCCCCAATGTTTTCTGTCTAGCTCCGATAACCAAAACCAATACTAGTTTCTGTATATAGATATAATTTAACATGACTGGCCGCTCCTTCAGTTGCTCTGTTTTGTTGTTTTTAATCTGCAACTAGCACCATGCTCACTCTCACAACCAAAGCAAAAATATTACAGGCTGACAGGCAGTGGGATGAAGGGAATGAGTGGCTGTCGAGAAGTTTGGCAGGATTCCTGTAGTGCCGCATAATACTTGCGCTCCTATACTGACCTTTCCGACTCATAATTGAACTTTCAGGATGGGTAGGAACTACTTCTCCTACTGGAGAAGCGCCCTTTCATTCACTGGTCTCTCGGACACACAGTGATGATGACGATAACATTAACAGCAAAGACGCACAGATAAATGTGTGTAAACCACGGACCTTTGCAAATGTCTGAGAATGAATCTTAACACAGAAGCAGAGGTGATGAGCTTATGATGACAACCGTTACATGCATGACAGATTGAGTCTTTAGCGCTGCAGGCAGGTACAGTTCGAACCAGAGGAAGAAAATTTGGTGATAATTTTGGGAAGCAATTTAAGTCTGTTTGTTGGTTTAAATAGTTGTGTTGATGTTTAAATTACAGAAATTCCCACCCGTCTTAAAATGGCAGCTTCCTGTTTTATTTACATGTAGGCCTATTAGCTTAAATATGGTTATGAAATAAGTAATGAAATAAGAATCTCACTATATATAACTGCATTCATCTTGTAGCAATACATCCCTGAGATCACTTCCATAGATTAACTGCAGAGTAGATCATAACTTAACCAGGTGTCATTAATTATGGTCAGTGACTGGTCTGACTGGTCTCATTCCTTTCAGTGTCATTACTACAGAGATGTTTCTTTATTCTAGATGCTTCTACAGGATCCATTTAACATGAACAAAAACAATAGAATTACACTCTCACAATAATAAATGTAGATAAATCTGAAACTACATTTTTTTATTTGTGTACTTGATGAAAATTAAAAAAAAATGTTTGAGTCAAATCTAAAATAACCTCAGAAAAACTACAAAATGTGTAGATAACATAATAAATGTCTCTAATATAGGAAAGACAGACAGAAGTAGACAGCAAGAAGCAGAGAAAAAGAGTACGTGGGAGACAGTAAAGACTTGGCTGTGTGAAATTTATGTTCACAATTTAAAATCAACGATGTAGTAAAATGTTCTTTATGTCCCATTTTACTTCAGTTTTATTGGTTCATTGTGTGAAAAAATTATTTTATGGAAGTGGTTGTTAAAATACACATTAATGATTCCCTCTTGTGAATGATGGACAGACTAATTTAATTTCTCATTAAATCCAGAGGGAAAATGTGTTAAACTTTATTACACTTCATCAAGCTGAAATGGCACAAATACGAAGGTCAAACTTGTTCTGGTCAAACTGTTCGGAATTAACATCTCATGATTTAATGGCTTCAGAAATAATGCAAACTGATCTGACAGGATCCGTGGAACTGATGGATAATGTTGGATAACAAAACAAACCCAAAGTGAGGTATAAACTAAGAAAAACACATTTTTTAAGTGAAAACTCTTCGTGACCTAAAAGGTTTTTTTCCTAAAAAGATTTTTGTGATTCTAAAGTGAGATTTGTGTGTAAAACATATTTATTTGCCTTTACTTAATTCTGCTTTATATGGGAAGAAAGAATGGTTCTGATTGGACAGGAGGCAGAGATGCTAATTTACATATACCAGAAACAAAAACCCCACTTCCTGTTTTAATTTTTTTAGCTACAACATGGAAGATGACACAAAGTAAGCATTTTCATTTTAATTTTGATTATAATTTTGAAGCACCAGCTCAACATAACATAACATAACATAACATAACATAACATAACATAACATAACATAACATAACATACTTAATTACAACTGTCTTGTAAATGTGGCCATTAAAAAAGGATGTGTTAATAATTTTATATCACATAAAACTTAAACATAATACACACGTTTAGGGACGCATGAGCCGATACGTGTTGGTTCCTAGCCTGTCACAACAAATACCTTTTAACTTTGTAATCACTTTAAGTGCCTGGACTTGGATTTTTTTTTCAATTTTGGTAATCAATTCTTTGTTTTCATCATATAAAACTTGTTTGCAAGTTGACCAGTGTTTTGAATTTTTGTGGTCTGACAAAAATTTTATTTCCCTTCATTAAATACTTTTAGGATTGTGGTTCTTGAAAATCACGCATTGGCTTTCTTTAGGCCAGCTGTTGCTGAGGTGGGTGAGCAGCTGTTTTCCAACCAGGAAGTTGGTTGATCAGTTCCACTGACTATACGCCCATGCCATTGGACAAGACACTGAACTCATACCCTATCTACTTATTAGTGTGTGTGTTTGAATGGGTGACAGTGACATATAGCATAAAGCGCTTTGTGTGATCAGCATGACTGGAAAAGCACTATATAAGTACAAGTCCATTCATCATTGTATACTAATATTAAGTATAAATGGATATAAAGTAAAAAACTCACAGGTACATGAGGGAATGAAGTCCAATGAAGGTATCCTGGGACAAACTGCTAAGTGGGTTATGATCCAAAATTCTGGCAGAGGAAAAACAAAATCTCCTGAGTTTACCAAAAACAATAAATTGGTATCAATAACAGGTCAGCAGAAGACATCAATAACTCATAATGTGCAAAAGAACAGAAAACACTACCACTGGACTTAATCAGATCATGAAATCTTAAATGTGGGATTATCAGGATAATGTCTGGAAATCCCAACTTCACTGACTTCTATAAATATGTTTTAGCTGGAAGTTAAATAAAACAAAGCACAACACAAATCTAATCTAAAGATAAGAGCTGCTGTTCTGCAGCTGCTTGTTATTGTGTCATGAATCCCTTCGTTTTGCTGCAGTTGTTCTACAAAATAGAATAGAATAAAATAGAAACTTACTGTCATTATACAAAGTTTAAAGTGCGTAAAAAGCAACTCCATAACTACACACATATAAACACAATGTAAAAATACAGATATGAACACAATATAAATAACATTACAAACAAAAAAGATGCTAAAAACAGACTATGAAAGGATTTGACTCAGACAGCGAAGTGGTCAGCGCATGTATGACAGTGTAGATCTTATTAGTGCAGGTTTGAGTTTGATCATAGTGCCAGTTTTGGGAAATAAAAGCTGTCTGAGTGTGTTTGTCCTGGGTTGTATGGGTCTGTAGCCCCTACTGGAAGCCAACAGGTCAAAAAAACATGAACAGTGGTGTTTTTCATAATGTTCATAGCCCTGCCAGGACAAGAGGGATTGTAAATGCCAGACAAGGAGGGCAGAGGGTTTAGCCAGTGATCTTCTGTGCTGCATTTACCGCCCTCTGCAACCTTTTACTGCCAGAATCTGAGCTATGGCACAGTAGAAGGTTACTCGTAGCTGTGTGGGCAGATGTTTACTGAGCCCTTTCAGGAGGTGTAGCCACTGCTGGGCCATCTTGACCTTCACAAGCCAGGAGAGGTCTGGAGAGATGAGGATGCCAATGAACATGCGGGACTGGACTATGTCCACACATTTGCAGTTGATATAGAGAGGGTGGGGATAGCTTTACTCCACCTAAAATCTGGGAGAACTTCCTTGGTTTTTGAGACTTTTAATGAAAAGCTTTTCATTAAAAACTATTTTCCAAGTCTCAGAGCCTCATTTCTGGAGGCTGCTTCATTTCCGAACACTGCTGGTATTTGTTGATGGCATTCTAGCAACATTAAACGGCATCTTTAAATTTCCATCTGATAGAATAAAAACTCAAGTAAATGATGACAACAGTTATCTCTCTCAGTTGGACAGAGAGTCTGTATCTCACTGACATGAACTCGGATGCAGATGTTACGCCAACCGCTATGCACATAGAGGTAAAGCCCGCTTCCTCTGGTCTTCTTGGAGCCACTGTTCCTGTACCAGCTGTGAAGTGTGCAGCCTTGGAGCTGCACTGTAGCCTCAGTTAAAGTAGCCAAGTTAAAGGCGAAAGATCCACAGCTGATCGGGACTCGTCTCAGAACAAATTTTTTCACATGAGCACTCGTCCTCAGTAGATGAGTAACATTTTGCTTATTGGGTTTAAAAAAAATCTATTGGGAAAGAAAATATACTAAATTTACAACTGGGTACTTGGATTAACTTTTTTTTTAGCTCTGTGCAAATGTATGACCATCAAGGGAATTTGTGGTCGTGAGAAATCCAGAACCACAAACTGAATACAGAAGTCCAGATGGTTACCATTGTACTCATCTAAGAATAAGCATGACAACTGTATCTTGAACTTGATTATTAAAGGAGTCCCCCCCAGCTTTGAAGTCATAGTATGGAGAGAATACAGAAATATAACACGTAGATATGTATGTGTATATAAAGGGGTATTTACTACTGGCTCACATCTGTATGTATGTGTGTTACTCACAGCCATTCTAATTGATTCAGATCCCTGAAGACACCCGGATTAAGAGAGGATATCAGGTTGTCACTGAGAAACCTGAGAGAATAGGCAGAGAAAATAGAAGCTTTAAAAACACACACAGCCTTTGGATAGCAAAGATATGTTTTAGATCATCTCCTTTTTGAGATTTCAGACACTATTTTTTATCAAATCTGAAAACTGTCATAAATAAATCCAGAGACTATTATCTTGCCCTCTTGAGAGATAAGATTGCCACTTCAGAAACCACCGTAAAGCATAATCCAGCTTACCCAGGTGCCCCTTGCCCCAAACAGAACAAACATGAAGAGAATAAAAGACTTTGTTGCGTGTCAGAGTTGTCTTTAATCATGAAAAGAGTTCAACATGTCAATCCTACCATGTGTTCATCAAACAAGAGCTTCTCACTGTGGCATTTTCTCAGGCAACCAGGTAGGATGTTATTAACCTAATTTTCATAGTGTTATAACACCCTACCAGATTTATGATTACCTTATGTTTTTCTGTTTCCTTTTTAATTGTATTTACAGTCTCAAAGAAATACAAATTCCTTTGCACACAGTAAGACACAGCCTTTTATCAGACCCGGAGTTTCTTTCTGTAAGAAAAGAGCTGCTCAGCTCAAGATAGTGTGAACAACTTGATTGCAAATGTCCGATAACTGAACACAATGACCTCGTTAGAATAATTATAATGAATTTCAGAAGATTAAAGGACATTAAAAATCTATTAAGCTGTCCAGGGAATACTTACAACTTTTTCAAACTGAAGAGACCACTGAAGGCATGTGTGCATATGAACTGCAGGCTGTTGTTTTGCAGAAACCTGGGAACAGAGAATAAAAATGTTCTTCGTCCATCTGAAACTGGCACCACTTAACTTGCTGATCCCACGGGTGAAATCAAACAATTTAGATGCACCATTTTTTACACAAAAAAGGTGATTAAAATAACACAACTGCTTCGCACTCATTTCTTTTCCCTTCTACACCTCGAAAAGAATGACAGGAAAAAGACCTGGCATAGTGCTATGCCTGCCCTCGTGTAGTTACCAACCGATCAGTGGCAGAGTTGAAATACTTCCTATGACTTCATCAATGAGATCTAATCATCACACTTGATTATATGGACAGAACTAGTTAGTGAAACCCTTTGAGGATGTTTAGAAGACAACATCTTGTTAAGGAACAGTGGGAACAGACAGGATGCAAAGCAGGAAATGACATGCAATTAAGGTCAGGGAATGTGAAACTGTGCTGATGGCATTTGTGGCCATGCGGTACGTGATCTAACCAATCTCCTTTTAACAACCAAACTACTCTAACAAATCCTGAACAAGCGTACGACTTGTTCGACTTGCTCAAAAGTAGAGGATTGGACCACTTTGTGTGACTGCATGAGACTGGGGTTACATGCACAGTGGTAACAGGCTCTTTTAGCCATCCTTGTCCCAATATGCATTATTAAAGTGTGATCTTGCAAAGCTATGGAATATGCAAGAAAAATCTTCAAGTCGTTCTGCCTCTTCCAACTTCCTTTGTGTTGGATCGTTGCACGTGCAAGTGTAACTGATTTACTGCACAGATGAGGCTCAGGTCATTTGAACAACGGTTTTGTTAGATGATATGTGATTATGACGTTAGGCCTTGTGTAATGGCAGTTTTAACCATCTGGTTCACATGTAAGTGAAAGCAGTTCATTGACATGATGAGTATGTAAATATACTTGCACGTGCATGTTTATGCATTTGAAAGACCTGGTGCAGTTTGGAGAGACAACACATATTTTTTTAATGTGTTCGGTAAAAATATTGACAGCCATTAAAATATTATACATAAAATGCATTATGCATTACAACAATCACAAGGGCAGCTGGAGCAGGAAATGACATGTTATATTGTGTATTCTCAATTAATATGTGCATCTACAACTATAAATCCTGATTGATTGCTAGCTTATTGTGAACGCTTGTGTCATGCTTTAACCAATGGAACAACTGACAAGCTGTGTCAAAATTAATTTCTTTAATGAAGCAGTTAATAATGTAACTGATGATAAAAGCTAATCATTTCATAACAGCCATAAAGATAAAGCAGTAAATCCTTTCTTTGTTAATCTTCGTGTTTTCTATACATTTATATTAAAGCCTTAGCAAATATTAAACAAACCTTTTGTATTTATTTCATTAAATTTAAAGTGAAATTAATTCTACAGAATGAAAATCAGTTTGTCAACAGACAAAATTAAATTTCAGAAATAACCAAAACCAGAAAGCTTTCCAAAGCTGTAATATCTGCTGTCTAAATGGACTTTACCTATGCCATGCATAAAAACATGTTTGGCTAAGCTAATGTAGCAACCAGTGGTAGCAACACACCTTGCATATTGTTTGATCAACTGTACCCACACAGCTTTGTCTGGTAGCCTTTCTAGCATGCAACATAAAAGGTTAGCAGAGAGGTTGATTCTGGCAAAGGAAAATGAATCTGTATCAGTGTATCACACTGATTCCCACGTTGCACAGTAGCAACATGGGAGCCGCAAAGATTCTCACCCATTATAACAGTAGCCTTGTGTATAGCATGTAAACGGCATCAATCATGTAAGTATTTATCAATTTGCCATGCAGTGTGTTGGGGAAAGCATCAGATGCATGCAAGGTCACAGCAGACATTTGTGATCCAGTTTGAAACTCATTACTTATGTGTTTAATCCCACGCCAACTCGGTTTACACCGGACTGGAACCACAGCACTAAATTCATAAATTGGTGTTGACACACTGTTGTAACAGAAAGTGACTCATAGCAGGCTCTTAAAACATCAGGCATTGTTGGTCTTTTTTTCATCACCAGCTTTTTCTGTTATGTACATTTCATTATAATTCTGCTACCCGAGTATCTGTCGTACGACCCTACTCTGGTTATCTGGTTTATAGTCTATTTCAGGATTATCATTATTATTATTGCTCTATTTTTATTTACCTATTTATTTTTTTCCTTATTTTATCACATGATTATTTAGATATTTTAGTTTCCATACACTTACATAGTTTTTTTGTTTGTTTGTTTTTGTTACCAAAGTTGACTTATTCTTAAGAAGTCTCGTGTGTACTTTTATTCTTTTAGCTGTTCTTGGTCTTAGCTTTGTTTAAGCTTTTAAAACATGGTTAATTCCAGTGTATTTCTTTTGGGGCTATACCCACTCCGTCAGGCAGGCAGGGTCATTGCCATGGGGATAGCTATTTTCCATATATTTGTATTCTGTGTTGTTTTTAATTTGTAAAACACTTTGCAAACAAAATCAAAAGTTAAAAAACCTCCCCTGCTTGCAGGTCACCTTGTTTAGCAGGCAGAAATGAACCTCAGCGTTCATTTCTGCTTCTTAAATGTAAAATATCAGCAGGACTTACATTGTGTTTGCTCCTGTATTAAAGTAGATATGAAAAATACTTTGTGCAGCACTGTGTAATAAATCTGTGTCCTTAGATTTGGGTCATCTGTGTGAAGATAGTGTTGGTTGGTCTAATAGATATGACATTTGTGCATTTGGTCTGGAAAATCAAACCTCTCTGCTTTACTTAACAAACAAACAGCTTAAGAAAATATGGAGTCTGCTCTTTCCCAAAGCCTCCATAATACCTTCAAGACTTACAAGCATTAGTTGTGTATTGTGTACATATTGTGTACATCAAGAATGATTTCAACTAAACTTCAACAAATCCAATGTGAAGAGCTAAATATAATACCAGAAAGATGTATTCAGTCCTTAGCTGGTGTCATCTTCATTTGATGTCATTATATTTTTGAGGACTAAGAAATAAGGTTTCTAACTATACAGTTAGATACCCGATATGGCAAAACACAAAAATAAAACATCAGTTTGTTACGACTCCAGAGAGAGGAACCAAGTTTTAGGAGGAGGATGAAATCATAGATTTCCAAGGGTTGAAATGTGGCTGTGAGGAAGATGTTGATCATGCAGATACACTTCCGACTGAATTCTGTGTCATATTTCACAAACTAAATAACAAGGAGATGATGTAATATCATTATTCAACAATAGCGGCAACTATAAAGTCGGATGACAGAGATGTGACAAAACATTCAAAGCACTGATTAAACTCAGTTTGGCTTTGATTGGCTGGAAATTGAAGGAAAGAGATTACCAGTAACAAGCAGCAGCAGCAAATATTACAGTAGTAGTAAAATCTTTGTTTGAAATAACCACTAATGAAGTCACTAAGGAAGAGTTTGTTCCATGTGTTTTCTGACTTACTATGATAACTAATATTTCACTTACAATCATCAATAATCAATGATGTCCAGACTTCCTGTGTCTGAGTGTGTGAATGTAATATCTGGCCATCATTAATGTAAATACTTTACATGAAAGTAGAAACTCTCTTAAACACATTCAAGTGAGACTCTGAAAGGATCTGCTTCTCTTATCCTTCTTTATGTGCGTTTACTGTGAAAAATCAACCGTGATAAACGTACCCAGAATTGGATGGATATGGATAATAGATGGAAGAGTGCACAGATTTTCTTTTTTTCAGTGTTTGGGGCCCTTTTCTTCAGTTTTTCTCAGTTAAATGTTGCACTCTGACAAAATAGCCCCAGTTATGCACTCTAAATGATGAAAACACATGAAACCAAACAAAAGTGTCGTGTTTTGAGGGTTTCTACGGCAGCACTGCAATACTCACAGTCTTTCCAGTGCAGGGTATTCTGAGAAAACAAAATCAGACAACGCACTGATATTATTGCTCCTCAGGGACCTGAAACAAAACCCAAGAAAAAGAACCAGTTAGAAAAAGATGCTAGAAGTACAAGCAATGAGTAAAAAATTATTAAAGGTCTAATGCCTTGTGTGTAGTATCATACTGAAAACTATTTTATTCACAAATGTCTTAAAATAATATTTTCAAGTAATTTCCTGCAACATTATATAAAATGAAAAGGTCCACTGTACTGGATTCTTTTGAGGTAACTATAAGGACAAAATATGATTCAGTGTTACACAATATGAGAAGGCTACTGTGTGTAAAAGCAAACTGCAGACCAGGCTGATAGAAGGACGGAGGGAAGAAGAGGACAGACACAGAAGAACAGACAGATTTAATTACCATGAAATATTTAATTTTACTGAGACTAAGTGTAGTTCTTTGATAAAACTATGGGAGTCTTTTTAAGTGATAAACAGAATGAACAGATGAAAAGAAAACCATCAAGAGAAATAACCAGAAACACAACCATAAGAAATAACATCACAGATTAGTTCTGAGAGTGTTGAGTAACCTAAGAGAGACAAAAAAGATTGTATGTAGTATTTGAATATTATTAAATGTGTTAACTGAGCTCTATTTGACAAGACCTCAGAATTTATTTTTCATTATAAATTCCCTAATCCTAAGTGAACAAAATTTATTAAATAAATTAGGATAGTTATCATGATGTTAATATTTTCCCAAACAGAGGAGCAGAATTCTGAATAAACTTGCTATTTTACTAAGGGTGAACTAACTTTGCTTGTTCGACTTTTCGAGAAAATTAAGACAAAGATGCAGCATTCATTGGTTTTCAGTTTGTTCAGACATCCTGAACATTAAAAAACAAAACACATAAATGTTTAAAAAACCATTTGAAGAAGCTTAGTTCGCCCACCACAGCACATTATGCTGGCGAGCTTCAAGAAACCACTTTAGTAGGAGAATTTTAATCTCCATGGATTAAAAGAGGATTTAAGAAAAGACATAAAATCCAGACCAACTCTCCACAAAGTGAACAACTCAGACGGGGTAACTCGTATTGTACAACATATATATGAAGTGCATTGTTCACATTTTTAAGAGGTGTAGGATTTAAAACAAAGAGGAACTGTTCAGACGTTCCTACCAGGCAGTTCTCTTTTCTCCATTATCACAAAGGGATATTTTATAAAACTGAGATAAGTTTAAGTAGGTCACGTAATTCTGAGACGTGCAGACGTGTAATGATCAGGAAACCGGAAACTCCTCTGGCTTGTAATTCAAAATGTTCCTCTTGATGCTCAAGCTGTGGTAATCCTCATTTTATCAAGAGGTGATCTGATCTGATGGAGCCTCTGCAGAGACACAGTATGATTTTATTACGTTTTTTTCCTTGTATTAACCATCTCTTTGAATATATCATGGTAAAAATGGAAGGAAAAATGTAGAGAAAAAAGGACTGATAATAGCGCTGTATACAAAGAAAATATTGCAGCCCTTCACAGGAACACCATTCTTCACCATTTTTATTTAAATGAACCAAAGAAGAAAATGCACAATTACAGAGAATGACAAAGCTAGAAAAATAAGATCACACTGTCGATAAAAACCAGGGCTGTGTAGCTTCTAAGACAGACGTGCCCCAGAGACATTTTGGTCTGGACAACGGAAACCAGTTCATTTTTCCAATAGAATCCCCAACCGTGCTTCAGAATTACTATCCAAGATAAAAATCTAAGACAGGCCTCACAATGCCTCTTATGACTTCAGTCTCCAGTAAAACTGTGGGACTTTCTCTAAAAGTCTTTGCTACTGAGAAGACCAAACTGTATCAGAGTGATTTTTTCATTTACAGTGGTTAGGTTAAACAGTTATTGCAGTCCAACGGATGAAAAACAATCTGTGGAGACGATGTGTGAAGACAAAAGCATGACACGTGAGCCTGCTTTAGCAGACATAAACCAGAGTGACTGCTTGACCTTCTGTCTCCCTTAACAATCCTCAGCAAACAGTTCACAGATGTTTTCTTATGATCTTTCAGGTTTTAACAGTTGTGTTATGTAGACTTTTTGGACATAGATTAATAAGAAAAATAATAATATGGTAAATATGAGAGAAATATGATCTCCATATCTAATAATCTTCAATGTATCAAAGTACATTGTTTGGGGCTAACTATCATGGGGTAAAAGCTTTTGAAATCATGGGAGGAGTCTAAAGGTCATTATTACACAGAGCTGACAGGCTGCTGACATTGGGATTATCAGTGAACATCCATCATTGTTGTCGCTTTGGTATGTAAAGCTTTGTAGGAACTGTCAGATCCTCTCAATGTCTTTAGCCAACTGATCCCTGATGGTGAATATGCTGTATGACAGTGAAAGGGTTTACTGTGATTGGCAGTTCAGTGTAATAACATGAGAACATTACAAGAGGCACAAGCGGGGGTGCTTACAGGACGTTTTTAATAGATAATACACTGAGCATTTCCTTTTCATTTCTCTGCTCCTTTCCCCCCATATAGAAAGATATGACAGTAATAACATCATTACTGTCATATCTTTTCACATGAAGGAAAATGTGACAGTAATAACACCATTAACATATTTCTCCTTTCTCTGCAGGTCTTCCTAGATACAAGTTATGGTTCATGTTGATCTGTCTTTCCTGTCCTCTCCACCTGGACTAGATAGCTGCCCTCCCAGAGCCGGGTTCTGCCGGAGGGTTTTCCTTCCTGTTACCTGTGGAGTTTTCCATTCCACTGTTACATGCATGCTCAGGATGGGAGAATAGATACAAGTCATGATTCAATGCAATCTGTTGGTTTTCTGTAGCTAGAATTGGCTCAAAGAGAGCCACATCCAGCTTTATTCCCACCTCAATCCGCCTCCTGAACGGCCGAGTGGGTCATGTCCATAGGCTCATTTTGTATTGGGGAAGCGATGATTTATGATATGCTTTTATTGATGTATTTATTTATTTATTAATTTATCATGCATTCGATGAATGTGTTTTTATGTATGTGTCTTATCCTGGCGCTCTGTCTGCAAACGAAGTTCCTGACGGATAAATAAAGTTATTTGAATTGAATTGAATTGAAATTGATGTAGGTTAAGTGCCCTGACATGACACTGGTGTAAAGTGGTGAAATACAAAAAAGCTGAATTGTATTAAATTGATAATGATTTGTCCTGCAGAGGAAAACAAAAGGCTTCAAACTTTGTACACTGTGGAGTAAACACACAGACCAATGTGATAAACTAATCAACACTAAAACTGTTTTTCTTGAAACTACTGGAATCTATAGCTGCATTATAGTTCTGACCTCAAACTCCACCTCCCTTGTAATATATGCATCCATATTTCACACACAAGTTCACTTCATAAATAACACAGGTTATCCTAAACAAATATTACATAAAATGTGTTGTCACCTTCTGTCATTCATTAAAAAAGTTATATCTTATTGAAATAACACTTTATCAAATGCATAAGCTGAAAGATGAGAATTTTAAATGTAAAAAATAGGAGTAAGAAACATAAGGGAGATAATTATTTACCATGGTTTCCATGATAAACTTGACAAGCTACTGATCATAATTAGGGTAGCTACAGGAGTGGTTCTGGCCCTACCCGGCCCTGCCTCCAGCCAAAAGACAAACAAATATGCTCTGGAGATAAATTACATTGAATTTGATAAAAATTATTGTGAACAAAGTAAAAAAGTTCACATAAATAACTCAAGGCATTAAGTGGATATGTTTGGGATGTTAAATTAAAACTAAAACAGTCTGTTTATGTCTTAGAACGCATTCCCATAATGATGTTAAACTGTGGTTTACATTTGAGAAATTAACCATCGTCAAAAACTATTGCTTTATTAAGATAATGAAGACAGTTCTCTGCATACCTTTAATCAGGAGTCAGAGAGAATAAAGTGTGTGATGTCTGATGCAGTAATTGATTCAAGACAAAGCAGCTTTACAGTTGCGATCTTTGAGAAAAAAATGTTTTAAGGCCTCTCTTTGTCTTTTGCTAAGCTCTTTTGTGTGACAATGGAAAATGTCAGGGGGTCAGGAAAGGTGCTGCAGATATTCAGAAGGACTAACAATGAGAATGTGACCACACACTCAGCTGTGATGCAAGTCTACAGCACTGAAACTCTTTAGAGCTGCTTAAGATTATAGTGTAATATTATCATAATGTTACATGTGTACTGTTACTATGATATTCCATAGCATCAAATATGACTTTAAC
Source organism: Pseudomugil gertrudae (assembly GCA_037177535.1). Lineage (NCBI taxonomy): Eukaryota > Metazoa > Chordata > Actinopteri > Atheriniformes > Pseudomugilidae > Pseudomugil > Pseudomugil gertrudae. The sequence goes on from JBAMHV010076211.1 coordinate 15,536, forward strand.
ATCATGGTTTCTAATTAAAGAAGGAAAGAGAAACAAAAGTGAAACTAAAGTGGTCACACATAACTGATACAGCTTAATAAACCAAATTGAGCTTTACTTTGAAAGTTGTGGCCACGAGTAAATAGGACAGAATTATCTCCCTCATTCATAAAAGATGGACTGATAAAACGAAGTAATGGAGTTTATTTTCCTATTCTTTCCTATCGTGACTATGCTCAGATGCTTCTGGGTAATTTAATCTGTTCAAAAGCTTCCTCAGCAAAATAGACCATCTGAGAAATTCCCAGATCCGTGTGTTATACTTACTAACAGTATTAATGTATATAATTTAAAAGTATTCTGTGTTGTAGGTGCATGCGCTACTGTGCAGGTGTAGATCATACATAAGCAAGTAAGCAGCTAGTGAGCAGCTGGGCACGGACTCTATAGTGCATTCAAGTGTTATATCCTTCAAGAATATAACACTTCAAGGTTGCTTTGTTGCTTCTGGTTCTTCTCACTTGGTGCATAAAGTGAGCAGAATGGAAAATCATATTTGCTTTCTTCACAGCTAAGGGGTGTATTTTAAAATGTCAAGAATAACACAAAACACTGAAATAACACCCATTTTTAATTTATCTGTATTTACTGAGCTCAGTGAACAAAGAATTTTAGATGAGATTTATTTATTCATCCATTCTGCTTAAGCCAATTCAGGCTCGCAGAAAGACGAGATATAATGGCTTTAAAAATGAAAGATGTCTGGATTTATGCGCTTCATGCAGACATGAAGCTATGCATCGCCACATGATAACAACACACACATACAGATTAGCACCTATGATGAAAATCCACTGGATCAAAGCACTGAACCCGGAGGTTCCCCAATCGAATTAGCTTAAGTGGATGCAGTCTCAATAAAATAATAACTCCCAGTCCATTTTGGGGGGCAAAGAGCTTTGCTATGAGGTTGGTCTAATCCAGCTTCATATTTCCTTGGTGGCTCAAAAGTGCCTGACATGATAGAAGCTTTAAGGCTAATGGTTTTCACTGCAGCTGTGATACTATTATCATACAGAGTGAATTAAGGAATAAACTATTTCTTTCTGTCAGTTATGTCCCAGCATTTCACTATAGAAATGTGGAATAAAACATAAATAAATTAAAAAAAAACAGTAAAATAAAAAGGCAGTTTCATTTCTTCAAATATATTCTTACAACCTTACAAATATGTATCATTCTCTATTTATCATTTTTGTTACAGAGAATTTATAAGTTGTTAAAGGGGGTAAACTGTGGCCACTTAAACGGGTGCAGGACTGTAAGAAGCCATTATTATAGTCAATAGAGAATTCAGTAATGCCAAAGTGTTCTTAAAGTAAATGAGGGGGTGAAATGTCAAGGAAACATGCAGACAAATGAGATGTAAAAACAAATCTATTAGATCAATGAGAGAGATGGAAGAAAACAGATCTGGGAGGAGGTTATATGTATGATGGATGATGAGGCCTAAAAACATGATTTGATGCTCGAATGAAGCTTATTTTCACACAAAAACAAAAGAAATAAAGTCAAAAGTATTACTCTATGAATGAAAATATTTTAAGTTTAGGTTTAAACTACCCTAGATGGACTGGCGACCTGTCCAGGGTGTACCCCGCCTCTCGCCCGTTGACAGCTGGGATTTTATCCAGCCCCCCCGCGACCCCGCTCAGGGATCAAGCGGTAGAAAATGGATGGATGGATGGATAGATTTGTAACCAGACTTTATGATATTTTGTATGTATGAAGAAACACATCTGATAACAGAGGTAGTAAGGAAAATACTGTATGTGCAAAGAAAATGTAAATAACTGAATTTAAACATGACGTAGACATCCTTGCTTTTCATTTTTCCTTTAAAATCCATATTTTCATTTTTTAAACTAAAGGTCAGCTGATGACCAGGAAATAGGTCACAACAAATTAAAAAGAAAACTAACAAAAGAGACATCTATCAACTTAAGAAATCTGCATTAGATTAGATGAGATGGTGGTATGTTAGACAACCAGAAAAACTAGGTTGAGGTTAGAGATATGCGTAGAATCATGCTGTAATGGTGTAAATGGACAGTATCTGGACATTCTCCAAGACAACTAATGAGATTTGATTGGAAAAGCATTAGTTTGAGCTGCTAAAGCTGAGCTTTTTTTAGTAAAAAACATTGTTTTTACACCTTTCTGAAAGAGTAGAACGTTTATTCTGGCCCTTTTTTGGTACTTTGGTGAGTAACTCTGCCAGAACAAAGGATGTTAACATGCCGGGTAGCAGCTGATTGAGCCTTTTAAAGACCAACTGATGTGTGTGACATGTTTGGACAGCAACAACCAGATACATGTTGGCAAAATAGGAGATATAAGATGTAGACCAGAACCGAATCACATGTATTTTTAAAATATTTTCCTCCCTTGGTTGCTGTGTGGAATATGAGATCACTGGCAGACAAAACTGCCAAGCTTTCAGTGCTGATGAGAACCAGTCACAAGACATCTGGTGTTGTAGTGACTGCCAACAATAAATATTGTTATAGATTACAGAGTTGACAACCCCTCTTCCTTATGGCAAAACCAGATATAAACAGTTACCTAAAATTACATTATCCTGCTATTCAGTGTTAATATGATAAAGAAATCAATGGTGAACCTGAATCAGGCCCTGAATAAATTGACTTCTGAGATGATACAGACTTGTTGAAGTCTATTTAAAAAGTAACTAAACACCTGTCAGCTTTAATGCGTGTAAAGTGACATACGTTCTCATCAAAAGAAGAAAGAAAAAAAAAGAGGAGAGCAAATCAGAGGGACACTTACAGCCAAGTAACATTTGGAGAGAGTACGGGGACATCCTGAAGGTTGACCTCCACACATTCAACATCTGTTTGTATGCAGTCACAGCTTTCTGGATACTCCTGCAAAACTACACATACACACACAAACATGTAAATATATGACATAGCATGAAGATTTTTTTCTAATTCTTTCTAATTACCTTCACCTAGCAAAGGTGTTTTTGTCAGAGTTTGTTTGTCCGTTAGCAACATTACTCAAAAAGTCACGGACGGATTTTGATTAAATTTTTAGGATATGTTGGGAGTATCACTGGGAACAAATGATTAACTTTTGGTGGAGATCTGGGAAAGATCCTGGATTCTGGATCACTTTGAAATGTTCAGTAACTGCAACATAGGGCCATTTTCATTCACGTGTGACGTCATCACAAAGCGACAAGGAAGTGTTGCCGTTGTCAGATATGGCTGCTGCTTTGCTCATCCTTCAGAGATATGTTACAAAAGTCTTTTATTTGCAGTTTTACGATTAATATACGTTGACTTTATATACTATGTGGACTGACAAGAAGAGTTATCATAACGACTGTGACTTCTGACAGTTGTTTTTATCGATTCTTTCAGTGACTGACCGTGAAGTGAAGTTTGATACAAGCAAACTCTGACGCAAGTGTTGCTCGCCTGCCTTATTACTATTATTCTATTATTACCTACCAAGGACTTTATGTTTTCAAGTTTGTTAACAAGATAACTCAAAAGGTTCTCGACTGATTTTTATTACATTTACAGGAAAGTTTAGAAGACAAGGAACAAATAATTACATTTTGGAGATGATCTGGATCATTGTCTGCATCCAGGACTGTTTTAAAGGATTCTTTTTCATTTTTCATTGCGACAGCAATAATAAACTTGGCGAAGGTCTGCGTTCTCCAAGTGCTTTTCTAGTTTAATCATAGAACTGTTTGGCCTCGTGCCAAAAGAAAAAGCACAGACTAAAGGAAAAATAATGTATGCATACTTACAGCACTCATCCAGGTAGAAAGGCCTCACAGGAACGTTCTGAAGGCTTTCTCCGATGAAGTCTGCCAATCCCACATTATCACCTGAGAGGACAAAACAAGGAAATGGTTTTATAAATATTTATTTATTCGCCTCATAGATGCTAACAATGTGGTAAGGCTACAAAATACAACAAATGATAAAAATAAGTTTTAGAAATACATTTACAGTAATTCTACACGTCTGCTGCAGGCTTCATCAACACAAACACCTTCCCTGCAGTCAACCGAAGTTTGTCAACATAACAAGGCATTTAAGGTGAATTTTGAAGTTGACCAGTGATTAGTGAAGTTACTTATTGTGACATCACCATTATCTCATAAAAATGACATAGAAATACATCATTTCCAAATGAAATGGTAAACTAAGTGTGAGGCGTTATTTGTATAACGTATGTGTGTTTCAAAAACTAGTGAATTTTTTTGTCCTATTTTTACCATTGTGTGGGCTCCTCTATCATCATCATTTATGTCTTTTATTGTGAAGTAGGTATATAAGAAAATGGGTCAGGGAGACATCAGGACTGAACCTTGGTTAACTGGTTTATGGGGAGGCTGCTATTTTAGATTAAACAAACACCAGCAACAATAAAATGCCAGTTTCTCACAACTAACTTTCTCTGCTCCAACTTCCTCACGTCTGAGTCAGACCTGTGCTGGGACAACTGACTCTGGGTATCGAGACATAGTCTAAAGAAAAACAGTTGCATTTGATTTGATACTAATGCAACATATGTGCAGCATTTCACTATCTACCTATTTGGATTATGTAAAAATCATAGAAACATCAGCTGTAACGAATGGAGTTAAACATTGAATAAAGCTGAACTTTATTTGTCCTTTGAACAAAACCTGAAAAAAAAATATTTTTTTCTGTATATTTACTATTTATTACCATGAAATAGGTCAAAATGATCTTCTGCTTTCTGGTATTCACTATGGTGCAGGAGACCAGTATCATATGGTGAACAACAAGTTTTTGACTAAAGTTTCTGCCATAAAGTGATGCAAAATATCCCAGAGACTGTATATATCAGAGGTGCCCAAACTTTTTGCCTCCGAGGGCCAAACTGAAAATGAGCCAGTGAGCCAGGGGCCGAACATCGCAGCTTTAAAGCGTCTCTTGTCTGTGCACCACTGCCTGTGGTCCTCCATGTTGATGTGTTGAGTCTGAGAGCTCGAGGCTGCGTGTGCAAAGGCTCATGGGGGCTCTTTCCAAGTTAATAAAACTATATAAAAGTGAGGAAAATATTGACTTTTCCACAAATGTGAAATACACCAAGGGGTTAAACTTTTAATTAATAAAGTTTATATGAATAGAAACACATTGAGTGAGCTGTTTGGACCCATACAACCCTATAGAAACTGCTAGAGACTTAATTGACATAAGTAAAAGATATTATCATCAATCATTAAGCTCTGAAATGTCTTTTCATCAAGTTCTCTATGTTTCTAAATATAGACATTTACTAGCGGGCCAAGAGCAAGTGCTGGTTGCAATTGAAGTTAATATAAAATGAATTATTTTTAATATATAATATACATGTTAACCAGTTATCAGCATTGATTAGTAAATCAGAAGCACTTAGTTTTAAGGTCAGACGTACACAGTGTTGTTTTCATGAAAAAGGGATAATACTGTGCTGAGCTCTTTGCAAAGCTCAAGAAGGAGATTTTTATTAGATTTTCTTCTTATAGACCCTTGACCCAGGAACCTTCTTGCTGTGAGGCCACAGTGCTAACCAACTGCGCTACAGCCCAAGCAAAATATATAAATAGATAAATACATAAATTAAAAAAAGAACAACGATGTATTTTAACTTAAATCTGAAGCACACACAAACATAAGGAAAAATGGCTGTTCATGAATAAACTTAAGGACTAGCTCAGTGACTGTGTCATCATGCAGAACATACGGGGTAAAAAGTTCTCACAGAAAAGTAATCATGCTCAGGCGACTCTGGTCTTAGGGTCAATATTCTCAAAAATCTACAATGGGTGGTGATGGATTGTACTTTGGGAGGAGTGTTCATCTTCATCCCTCAGTTCCACAGACCAACATCTAGTTCAGTTAGTTTAGACAGTGCAGATTGGATGAGGAGTTCTTTCCAGCGGCTCACTCCCTGATATGCCGAAGATGCAAAGAGATTATTTAAGAGTAGCGAGATAGATGGAGATGCTCAGTTTCTACTGGGACATGAACTGGGACACTACTTTAAATTATATTACCATGAGATATGATAGCCTTTTTTATTTTTTACCCCAAACAAGTTTTTAATAACTTAACATTTAATGCAAGCACAAGCCAGATGAAGTGAAATTCACAATGCACCAAAAATGCACCATGAAATTCAAATACTCTGACGAGAAAGTCTCCAGTGGCCTGCTTTTCCACCTGCTAACTATAAGGCTTATGACATCTCTCAGGAGGTTGTCGTTCTTTGAAAGCTTTGATGTTATCACTGATGAGCTCTCTAATCTGAGAAAGTGCAGCAGTTTCATCTGCAATCAGAGAGAGCAGCTCTGAAAGGTGTGCTTTTGTCTGCGCTTAATACGTTAAGTCAGTATTTGTACAAAGTTTATGGTATTACAGCTGTGTCAGTGGGCGAGTTTTTATGCACATGTTGTGGTGGTTTGGACATAGCTACTGTAACCATAGCTAGAAATGAAAACTGACATGAGCCAAGATCCAGGAGCAGACACGAGACCTCAGCGTAGATATCAATTCACCTGAAAAAGTGCTATTTTTACTTCTCAGTCAAGGCCATGTGTTCTGCATTAGTCTACTTAATCAGGGTCAAAGTCCACACTGCCTTTTAGAGCGCTTCATTTGCTGCAAAGCAAACAGAACCAATGGGGTTCTGCTGTTTGTAGGACTAAGTTTGAGGTTGCATTATGCAATATGTTCAACATTCAGAAAGATGTAGAACGATTTTGTGTTTAGTGATATTTTCTTTACTTTAGATGTGCACAATTAGACATTCTCCATTAAAATAATATAACGAATTGTGAAATGGAAATAGATTTGGGTTTCTGCTTTATATGTAATCCTTATTTTGTTTGTTTGTTATTGCTGGAGCAAGTTTCCCACTGAAAAGCCAGCCAGGTGATGGCAACATACTTTATGATTCCAGAGGAAAGGAAGTTATGGGTTGAGACATTTTACTGTGTTTCCTGTGTTTATTTTTTCTTTACTGTTTGGTACACTTACCGCAGCGCCACTCATCAGCTCCGTTGGGACAGTCTTTGTGTCCATTACACTGCAAAACCTGAGGGAGACACTCGCTCATGTTCCCGCATGGGAACTGGCCGAGGGGACACCTTGCATCTTCTTCCACCCTGCTGCTCACCAGCGCTAAGAGTAAAGAAAAAAACATCAATAGGAGGCTCTACACGCCTGTACAGAAACATAAAGGGTACTCATGGGGTCTCAGCAAGAAGGTAAAATTCAGCAAATGCCATGAGCACCAGAGATGAACAAGCAAAATATCCATCTATCTATCCATTATCTACAGCTTATTGGAGGGCTGGACCCAATCCCAGCTTACATCGGGCGAGAGGCGGGGTACACCCTGGACAGGTCGCCAGTCCTTTGCAGGGCCAACACACATTAACAAACAACCATGCACACACACACACTCCTATCGGCAATTTAGAGTCTCCAATCAGCCTATCAAGGTCTTTGAGCTGTGGGAAGAAGCCGGAGTACCCGGTGGGCTTCATTTACAGCTAAATGTGTGATGCTGTGCATATTAAGCTAACCTAATTGCCTAATTATTAGTGTTGTTTTACATTTTACACAGGACACTTTGCAAAGAATAATATTATTTTATAATAAAATTAATAATGATGATGTTGCATCCATATTGGTTACAGGAGGGAACCATTCCAAAAGCACTCTTTGGGGAAACCCATCCATCTTTAATGCTTATTCCAATAAAGATTTGCAGGTAGCTGGAGCTCATTCCAGCAATTAGTATTAAAATCCTTAACCCATAGGAGCACGGAGTGACATATATGATACATTTACTTTCTCAGATAATTTAGTAAATGTTAAATGGTCTTGTACTTGTATAGCGCTTTTCTACACATCGGTGCACTCAAAGCGCTTTAACACTATTCGACACATTTACCCATACGCTCACACAAACACACACATTCACACACCGGTGATGCAGCACTGGGAGCAACTGGGGGTTCAGTGTCTTGCTCAAGGACACTTCCACATGTAGACCGCCAGAGCTGGGATTTGAACCGCTAACTTGCTGGTTAGGAATTAACCCGCTCTACTACATGCGCCACAGCCGCATCACTTTATTCTAAAACTTTGCTCAAACTTCCGTGGATCACAAACAGATTTTTCTATTGTGCCTCTAAAGGACACAGAAAGCAAAAGATTACACATAAAGAATTTAGACTTATCATGTGGTAATAAATGGTAAACATTCCTAAAAAAATTATTTTTTAATATAGTTTGTCAAAATGATAGATAAAGACCTCATATTAAGAAAACTAGACTTTCCCCACCGCTTGTTAAAGGGTTGAGTCTTTAAGGGTTAAATTTAAATAAATGCTGTCAATTAATAACAACTGCGCTGATTATATCATCATGTTGTGTCTAAATCTGTCCTAAAATAAGGAATAACACAAACCATGATTAAATGTTACTAAGTGTGTGACTGGAGGTTGGACAGACAGATGGGGTGAGTTTCATGGGCACAGCTATTCTCTGGTCAAAAATAGCAGTGTATATAAATCCTGCTTGTCATGTTCCACCTGATCAGGTCCTGAATGCACCTTTCCTCTGACCTTGATCTTTATCGCACTACTTGTGCAGGGCCGTATTTAACCGGTGTGTGGCAACTCCTCGTTGCCAGATCGTCTTGGTTTCCTCCTTGTATACATCCAGCCTGTTCCTCTGCCTGTCCACCGGATTTTTGACCCTGGCCTGTTCTCTCTGGAATTATCAACTCTGCCTGCCCCCTGTCTAGTTTGCTCTGTTTGATTATTGATCTCTGACTTCTGGAATTGTTTAACGGACTTGAACATTGGATTATGGACTTTCTCCCTCTTTATGGATTTTTGAGCACCTTTTTAGAGACTCATCTAGTTTAGACCGCTATCTGCTGCAGACTGTGTTCCCATGTGTTATCATCCTCCTTGTCCAGCAGTTCTCCATCAGTTCGGATTCCCCTGGCTTCTCTTCCATCCCTGGTAACTCACAGTGCAACGGTTCCCCCCCCCCCCACCCCCCCCTGTTTAATTGTCAAGCTATCTGAGAGAAATCATCAGACTCACCGCTTCAGCATTATCCTTTGATTGTAAGGATAAATATCACTACTTTTCAATTCATGGGTCTCTGAAACATTATTAGGTTCAGTTTGCTGAGTCGTGACACTGATTGATAGCTTGCCAACAAACACACCTCCAGGAAAATCTGTTATTGTTGGATAGAGCATCAGATGCTTTCAGGAGTGTATAGCGGTCTTGTTCTGACAAATGGCTGCAACTCTTTCCAAGTGAATTAGAGTAAGGGTTGTAAACCCTGGGAGGTTGGATATGAGACACATGGTGCGTGTACCAGTTCAGATTTTGTAAGATCAAACGTGAAACTGGTACTGTGTACAGACATGCGCTAAATTCATATCCATAATCATTGTTCCAAACATGAGTGTAACACACTTATCTGTCAACTGATTTAAACTAAACATAATGTGGTTAAATCAGTTATTTGTAAAAGTTGTTCATCAAATAACAGACTTAAAAACACAACTGTGTCTTCATATTCATTCAATGTATCAGTGGAAAACAGAACATAATCAGGACTCCAAGTGTTTTCTTCATTATGCCAAAAATGTATTTAATTAGGGTTTTTTTGCTTAAACTTGTATAGAATGTTATTATGCTCTTGAAATAACAACAAGAATATTATAACAACCGGTTAAACAAATCACTGTTCCAGTGGCAGCAGAATGACAAGGTTAAACAAAGCAAGTTGATGCAGCCTTACTGCTGCCCGCAGCCAACATTCAAGCATAAAAAAAAAAAAGATTGAGTAATTGGAAGCCTACAGTTTCCATTTCCAACTACAACAAGTGAAAGTCTTTATCCTGGGCATGGACCAAAATGAACCCAGCATGGGATCTATGTCCTCTCATAGCTACATGATCTGACACAGCTGAGATCAGTAAGCAGGCTACATGTGTAAAAAATACATTTGTGAATTTATGGAAGGATTCAAATGAGGGATTATAACGTTTGCATTTCTCCAAGCAACTGAAGCAGAACTTTAGGGCTGAAGCATAAGATTCATTTTACCACAGGGAGGCATGAGCTGGCCAGTAAAGTCATAGATGACAAACATTGGATTTATGGGAACATGCATCACTCATATTGTTGTGTGTCACCGCTATGATGAATCATCAGTACGTTGACATGAAACAATCTGATAAATGTGGAAGCAGAAATGCTGCTACAAATAAAAAATTAAAAAAATATTTGAACTGTGCATCTGCACGGCAGTGTTGTACCTATCTTAATACAAAATGCACCAGTATGTCCACCCAAAGCACAAACACCTTCCCGAGAAGAAGAAGAGGAGGGGGGGGGGTTGGAAAATAGGATGAGTCTCATCGAACTCTTGTCCCTGGTTCTGATGAAGCTGGTTTATTTACTGCTACTCCTGTGTGGTTGAATTTCTATCTATCTTTAAAGCATGTAGAGGATAAACAGGTTAAACCAAAAGCACCAACACAGATAAATGAAACAGGGTCAATGTGTTGAGCTCAGAGTGGGGTTCTAGTACATGGCCCAATTATTGACCCAACTAACCTCTACACCCTGTCTTTAAAACGTTTTGTCTTCATCACCACTGGCTCTTTATATTTATTTGACTATTGCTATGACTTTCATTTCCCCTTTCTCACTTTCTCTTTCCTTCATTATATTTTTTCTTTTAAATCATGTTTTTCTTCCCCCTCTTGAATAATCCATCCATCCATCCATTTTCAACGGCTTTATCCCAGAGCGGGGTCGCAGGGGGGCTGGAGCCAATCCCAGCTGCCTACGGGCGAGAGGCGGGGTACACCCTGAACAGGTCGCCAGTCCATCCAGGGCCCTCTTGAATAATATTTTGCGTAATTATGTACCTACTCAATTATCTTGTTTGTGTAGTTTTTCACATTACGTCTTCTACAAATGATCACATTATCACAATAGAAAAAAAATCTGTTATTGGAGAAAAGTAACTACTGTGGACTTTTACCACCAATCAATGGATGCATTGATCGTATAGCTGAAAGACTGGCTTTCTCCCAGAAGTTTCCAACCTTCTCTATTAATTTTCCAGTTAGCCGTCTTGTACTTTCTCATTTTCATGCAAACCTCAGTGTGAAGTACTTGCATAATTGAAATTTACTGATGTCTGAGATTGTTCTGGCTTTAAAAAAACGAGCCAGAAACAGAGCCCTTCAGTGTTTTTAGCCAGCTGCAATAGTTTTCTGCTCCCATCTCCACAGGAGCCAATTCCTCTGCAGCCTGTCTCCTGACACTGTAGAAAAGCATGTTAAAAGCTTTTACATGCTGTACTTTATGGACTTATAGTGGCAACAGACTGACAGAAACAATATTGCAATGTTTTACACACACATCAAATCTACTTGGTTTGCTCTTTTACTTATTTAGTATTTTTCTTTAATCATTCACACTCACAGCAGGAAGACTGCTTTTTTTAACCTTAGCTGTGGGAGGATCGAACCGGAGCATTTCTGTGTGGAGTTTGCATGTTGTCTCTGCCTGCTCCAGCTTCCCCCCACTGGCATTAATATTAACTGGTCACTCTAAACTCTTCCTTGGAGTGAATGTGAGCATGAAATGTTGTTGGCCCTGCAACACACTGGCAATCTGACCTGGGTGTACCCTGTCTCTTGTCTGCTAATTGCTGGGATAGGCTCCAGCTTCCCTGCGACCCTGAACTGGACTAAGCCCTGCAGAAACTGAATGTATGAATGAAAGAATACAGTGAGCTAATTTGGTAAGGTGTGTTACTTTACCAGGAGGTTCTCGTTTAAAGTCTTTCCTATGCAAAAGGCATAACTGCTTTTGTTATTTTCTGTATATGTTTTCAGTAACTCATATTTATATGCTTGTGTAAGAGAAAAAGGAAGGCTCTGGAGCTAAAATAAAAAAGCTCTGGCTCAGGCACCAGAAAGGGCATAGTTACCTGGAGGCTCAATTTCAGATCTGCTCAGTCACTGTGTGCAAAGCTATGTTCGAGTTTTAAGGCTTTAATACTTAATTACATCACCACTTCTTATTTTTTCAAGAATGCATTGCTTTTATGACATTGCTCATATTTTCATAAATATATGTTCATATGTTCATAAATGCAACTGCTAACAGACTCCAGAGTGAACAGTCTGTGGCCCTGAAGTAACCTGCATTCTCCAAAACCTTCACTTCCTATTCCAAACTGTATCAAATTGAAAATCCTCCTTCTAATCCATAAAGCCCTCCATAACCAGGCACACTCCTACACCCTTTTCTGTACCCTCCTCTCTCTGCTAGCGCCAACTTTCGAGGAAACCTGGGGGGATAACGCCTTTTATCGCCCCCACTCTCTAGAACTCCCTACCACAATACATCCAAAGCACCACAGACCTTGCCACTTTTAAACCCCAACTAAATCCCCCCGTTTTGATTTGCTTTGATCAGCTGAATTTTCCTTGAACAATTTGTGTTGTTTGAACTTTTTTGAGTTTTTTTTATTTTTACTTTTTACTCATTTTCTTTAAAAGTCCTAAATCAAATGTATTATTTTTATTATTTAGGCAATTATGGATATGTCCGCTGTAAAGGCTAATCAGCTTATCCAATTTAAGGTCGTGGGGAAGGGTTGTATGGCAGGCAAGATGTCCGGTACATTCTGCTACTAGCTGTAAAACAGTCAAAACAGCCCAGAGTTCATCAATTTATAAGACATTAAGTCAAGCTTTGGCAAAGTGAGCTTTTGACTCCTTGTTCATTATTTCACAGCACTGAACGGCCACAGACAAACTGTCCGACTTCTGCATAATGCTGCAGGAGTTTTGTATGTTTCAGGATGTTGAAGAGTGTCAAAGGTTTCCCTGTATTCAGGAGATCTGTGGCTTGTTTCTGAAGGGTTGTACAGACCATCAACATGTGTCAGGGCAGCATGAAAACATGATGAAAATAAAGCTGTTACTGTATCCTACACTGTGGGCTGGCTGGACTGACACACTTTAAAAGAAATAACTATTTTGGATTTTTTTTTGTCTCTTCTTGTCTTGAGTGTTTTCCTGCTCTGAACTGTCTAGACTGTGCCGTGGTTAACTTTCCTCCTTGTTTGTCCCAACAGCTACTGTTTGCATAAAAAAACTCTGAAAGAATGTGAGACATGAGCAGGCTTGTTGAGTAATAAGAGTTAGCTGATAGGCATTACAGTGCTTGTTGAGTAATAAGAGTTAGCTGATAGGCATTACAGTGCACAAAGTTGGACACATCTCCTTTAATCTAATGGCAAGCTGCTCCAAACTGCAGCCCCATTAGAAGTCTTGTGGTCAGTTTAATTTCCAGTTTATATGGTTAGCTTTGCTTTCACAACCTGTTTGAAGCCCCTCTGTAGTGCTCTCCACTATTTGAGAAAAACAAAGTCCCTTTATAAACCTATTGCACTGTCTTAACCTGCAAAACTTGTACTGCAGGTACTGTTTATGTGTTAAAGAGTTAATCACACTGTTTTTGGCCATTGCCAGCTTCTGACCCTCTGAGCTCTTAAATACTGTGATATAACTGTTACAGTTACTAAATAAGTTAGTCTGTTTTTCCAAGAAGGTTTTGTTGATAACTGCCTGCTGATTGGTTGACTTGGTTTGATCTCAATGCAGTTAAAGCAGTGTGGTTGGAAAAGCTAAATTAAGTTTGAGTTGGAACTAATTGTGCATTACCATGAAAATAGAAGAGATAAAATAGAAGGTAAGCCCTTTAAGGAATCAACAACTTTTATATTGCATACCGGTAAGTTTTATACAGTAAAATTATGAAAATATCACTTGTCACCTAAAAGTCAGTAAAATTTTATAAAAAAAAACTACATTTTCTCATCAGTCACCCACACATAAACCAGACTAAAAGATTCAAATAAGACATTTTACAGCATAGGTGCAAGCAATGAGAGGCAGGCCAAGCGACAATAACCCAAAATAGTGGTGGTACAATAAAAATCACACGAAAGAAACTGGGATTTATTGAACAGTTTGAGGACTAAAACCGCTCAGATACAATCATCCAGCGCTCTGTGGTTTTCAGCAGGATATCGATAAAAGGCTGAGATTTGACATTCACAGTGGTTGAAAAGTGAAAAGACAGTAGAGATTGTCCTCCCACATATGTCTCTTTTGCTTATGCACACAAAAACAATCAATAAATCTGTAAGAGGGATGAGCTACTTCTAGTGGTCCTAAGAGCAGGGGCAAAAATGTCCATGAGGGTCATGGTAGCACTGCACGCTTAACTTACAGTTATGATCAGTGTTGGGCATATTACTTTAAAAAAGTATTTAGTCATAGTTACAAATTACCTTTCCCCAAAAGTAATTGAGTTAGTACCGTAACTCATTTACTATACAATAAAAGTAAGTGCAGCAAAATAACTGACATCATTGTTCCAAAGCGCTATTACATATAATATCCATTATATCAAATGTGTCTATAGTAACCGTAATGAATAATAGAAACAAAAACAAAATTAGATATGTATTTTAAAAACATTTGCAGAGACAACTCCTAAGCGGAGCACTCATGGTATCCACCCACCCAGCCCATTCAGCCAATCATCATCACATTTGCAAGCGTTTAATCAATCATCAGTCCTGCTCTCCTGCAGCTGATGTGTGGCTGTCAGAAAGCCTGACAAGCTGTGCTGCATTCACTCAAATTATAGTAACGCAACACTTTATACTGTTAGTAACGGTAACAGCGTTGTAACGATGAGAAATGTAATTAATTAGATTATTCCATTACTATAAAAATAACGCAGTTAGTAACGCCGTTTTAATTAAACGTTGTTACTCCCAACACTGGTTATGATTTCTAATATCAGAACAATCCAGGATGTGACACTAATATTTTATTGGACCACCTTGAGCATGGCATTGTTCACTGTAGCGCTGTTTCATGAAGCTTCATTTCCATCTAGGATTGCATTATTTTTCACTAAAATCTTGTGTTGTGGTGATTGGAGAGTCCAACTAATGCAAACAAAGCCTTCTCCATACATCCCAGAGATTATCAGTGGGATTCAGATCTGGACTATGTGGTGGTCAATCCATGTGTAAAAATTATGTCTCATGCTTTCTGAACCGTTCTTTCCCAATTTGAGCCTGATGATTCTTGACAATGTCATCTTGGAATATGCTCATGCCATCAGGGAAGAAATCCATTGATGGATTAGTCTGAGTCAACCTGCCTCTCTTCTTACTTCGATGCACCAATTTATCTGAAACAGAGTAAATCTGAACTCATCTAACCACATGACCTTCTTCCATTGCTCAAATCTTTATGTCCCTAGCAAACCGATGCCTCTCTCTCTGGTTAGCCTTCCTGATTATCAGTTTTCTTATGGCTACTTGGCTGTTGATTCCCAATCCCTTGTGCCCCCTTCACATTGTGTGTACAAATGCTCCTACTTCATCCATTAATCATGGCCCTCAGGTCTTCTATTTTTCTTTTAAACGATTTCACCAACCCCTTTTTTTAATTTAGGGGTATGGGGTCAACAAACATAACAAAACAAACCAGTTAAAGTTAAAGGTGTACAAATCATGATTCCTGTCAATAAATAACAAAAAGTGTCCAAAGGTAAGTTATATCTATCTAGTATAAAAAGAAAGTTAAAGTGTCTCCACAATGAGGTAATAATTAACAATTATCTTTACAATTGCTATATACAAAAGCCACAATGCTAATAAAAACAAATCAAGTCATCAACTAAAAAAGTCTCTCAATAAAAACTCCAAATGTCTACACACAAAAGGTGAGAGATTTCTTTCTTAATTTAACACAAATGCACCACAGTGCACCAAAACCTACGGGAAACCTAAGTGTAACTCAAAATCACAAAGGTATTCTAACATTTTCCACAGAGTCCAAATCCCCAAAGTTCCCTAATTCACACACAATCAGCACCAACAATCTGAGAGGAAGACTAACAGTTTCCCTGATTGCAGAGTTTTTCCTCCGAGTTGGAGATCGAGCGTGGTGGCGAGAAGACGGACAAATATCGACCGGAGGTTTTTTTTCAGAACACAAGTCTAGTTACGTGCGTTACACCGCAGAAAACACGGGAGCACTGGACGTTGCTCGCTGTGAGGATGGCGGCTCCATTAGAGCCGGATGACAGTGGGGGAAGTTTAAGGGATTCTTCTCCCCCGGTGTTATTTCCTGAACGCGATTGCCCTGTGAATGGATCGGTGGTTGGCAGC
Source organism: Pseudomugil gertrudae (assembly GCA_037177535.1). Classification (NCBI taxonomy): domain Eukaryota; kingdom Metazoa; phylum Chordata; class Actinopteri; order Atheriniformes; family Pseudomugilidae; genus Pseudomugil; species Pseudomugil gertrudae. The sequence continues at coordinate 31,897 of JBAMHV010076211.1, forward strand.
TGGGGAGACGTTGCTCTCGACGGGTTAGGGGATTCGGGGTTTACAATGCAATGTGCACAGAGGAATAGTGCCGGGT
>JBAMHV010092579.1:0-58191 GCA_037177535.1 Pseudomugil gertrudae
TTCACTCAAATTAAAAAAAGAAATTTTTTTGTTTTTTCCATCTTGTGCACTTAAATCTATGTAACATTCCTTTAATAGTTAAAAAAGCTATCATTCCTGAATATTAAAAAATTCTTTGATATCTTCATAAGGAAGAATTTCTAAAAATATACAATAATTAAAAAGAAAATATTTTATATTTAAAATTTAATATTTGCTGGTCAAATCAATATATTTAATAAATTATTTCCAATTTATATTTTTATTTTTATTAATTTTATTTTTTTTATTAATCTGAATTTAACACTTATTTCATAAATATTAAAAAAAATTTTTTTTTTAATTTAAATGTTATATTTTTAAATTAAATTACCATATAAAATACAATTTAAAAAATTTTACATGATTAAGTGTAGCGTGATTAAATTTCGCAGTGATTAAGTGTCGCAGTGATTAAATGTCGCGTGACTAAGTGTCTCAATAATTAAATGTCACGTGATTAAATGTCCGTATACCCTTAAAACATTTGAAAAATAAAATAATTTTTATTTTCTCTCGAGAATATAAACAAACATTATATGTGAACATACTCAATAAATTTGAAAAATAACTTTTTAAAACACATTTGAAATAACTTAAAGAAAATTTATTTATTAAACGATGCCTTTTTAAATTGAAATGATTGAACAAATTGAAATAATTCTTTCTTTTTGTGTTGCTTGATAGACAACAGCATCCTATCTAACTGACGAATATCCATTATCCAGAAACTATAAGAATTAGATCCATTTTCATCTGAAAATAAAACTGACTGGATTTAATCATTAAGATTCTAGAAATTAATGATGATCTAGTTCTATGGGTCTTTTAATGTGAACAAATGCTGCTTTTTCTTTGATTCTTTTATGACTTACGATATCCTCTTTTACACCTAAAAAAATTTTTGCAGATATTATAGATATATAAAGAAGAATCTCTTCATATACAGTTGGTGTCTACAAATTATCGTGGCGGAAAATTGAACAAATTTTTACGTAATAATACTTTCGATTTTCTATACGTCGTCTAGATAATTTATCAGGCCACTTATATTTCCGATTTTCTTCCTAAAATTCGATCTTACTTATAGCTACGATGAGTGGAGCTTTCGTCAGTTAAATTATCACAAAAATTTTATTTTATCAATTTGGTTTGATAAAGCCTTTTTATTTTATTAAAAATGGCTTTCATCGTCACAATTCTTTTTTTTTTTGTTATTATTTTGAAACATTTTATTTTGAGACAAGTATAAAATTTTATTTTCATTTTAAATTTATATTATTTTTATGAAACTCAATTTTTTTCATTTATATATTTGGATTTTTATTAATGAAATTCGGATTTATATTAATGAAATTGACTAGTAGAAAACATTTGTAAACAATATTAAATAATAATAATATATTTTTTATCATTTTTTTTGAATTCTAAAAAATAATAACAAAATGGTAAATAATATTAGAATTTTATTATTCAAGTTAAAATTAATTTTTTTCTTAGAATATATTTAAAATAATTTTTTATTACATTAATTTTATAAAATAATTTCCCATTTTTTTTATATAATTTAATAAAATTTAAAAAATCAATAAGTAAAAACCGCTTTTGTAATCTTTATTTAATATCTCATTAAATAATGCATAAAAACGGTTAAAAAAATAATTTTTTTCAGGTTATCAAAAGAATTTTTATAAAAGTTTTAAGTTTTGGTAATGTCTTAGCTTGTGACACATGGTTTCTCACGCGTCAACTTAAAAATGTTATATTCATTATATTTGATTTTTATTTGAATTATTTTATATAAAATTCAAAGATTTTTTTTTATTAATCAAAAAAAGTTTTATACCCATCTGAAATTTAATATTATTATTTGAAAAAATATGTTGAATTAACAAATTTTAAATTAAATATTTAAAAAATTTTATTTCTAAAAGTAATAGGAAACTTAAGTTCTGTTTCATTTAAAATCATAATAAACAACGAATAAATATCATTTTGCACTCTTGATCGTTATATGAATTCTAATAAATGAGAATTTAAAATAGATCTACTCGTACTTACATTTTTTTATAATCTTAGTTTAAGAGAAGACCAAACGCGTTAAATATTTTGAATGTGTTTTAAATTGGTTCAAAAGACTTTTATGAATGATTAACCGTTTTGTTTATAACCCGAACAACAACTTCAAGTTTGTTGTATGCCGTTCATTCATCGCTCCATATAACTGACTCGATTGGAACATTCGATCTAATTATTGGCAAAATAGTTGCTATATCACGACGTGGAAAAATAAAAAATCTAACCTCTTTTGATACATTTTGGTTATGATGATTTTTGTGGCATTCTACCATTACAAATATCCATGATCCATTAATAAATCTTGCGTAGTTTCTTTGTTGGTACCTCCAATTGATTTTTTTTCATTTAATATATTAATGGTCGAATTACAGCCATATGAGAATTAAAAAAAATTATGGTATTAAAAATTCATTTAAGAATATTTTTTAAAAATAAGATGTTTTTCTACAATTTTGGTAATGGTATCACATATTTTATAGAACAGATTATAAATAAAGTATGATTTTTTTTTTTAAATAGAAAGATCATAAAAAAAGTTTTTTTAATTTACTGGCATTCCACTCATCAATTTCGCTCACCGGTTATTAAATTTTCCTCACTAGTTTTCGATCATTCTGCGAAATCTTACTATCCCTAAAAGAAATCATACTGTCCTGTATAGCCTTTTACTTCCTTAAAGGCTCACATCAATTTGCACAACAGCCTTAGGCAATTAGTAAATGCTTATTCTTCCTCTTTCATCCCCAAGCTTACTTTCATGGTAAATATTATTTGAAAAAATACAAAGTTGTCTGCAAAAGTTAAATCAAACAAAAAAAATTTATTTTTTGATTCATTTATTATTAAATTCAGATCTAAGACCTCTTTTGTCAGCTCAGTGAAACATTCGTTCAAGAAAAATTTTTTTGGTATAAGATTGCCATTTGATCTCTCATAACAATACTTATAAGTGAGAAAGCCTGTTGTAGTCGGTGATAAAAGTTTTACATGACTTACAAAGTAAGATATAAATGAATTCAATGTTTTGTCGTTCCATGTTCAAATTAAGCACTGAATTTCGATTTAATTTTTTTTTCTTTTAGTCAAATCGAAAATTTTAAATTATTCAGAACAATTTAAATTTCTAAATAGTAGCCACGAGCGAAAAATTAATTTTGTGGGAGCTATTTTAATTTCTATATCAAATATTTTATTAAATTATGATTACCTAAGGTTATTTTATAAATTTCTATGACGCCATTTTCACGCATGCAAAACCATGGATCACCAGCCCAGACATTACCAAAAGTTTAAGCTTTTATAAAAATTCTTTTGATAACTGAAAAAAATATTTTTTTAACCCTTTTTATGTATTAATTAATAAAATATTAAATGAAGATTACACAAACGATATTTACCGATTGATTTTTAACTTTTTATTAAATTATAATAAAAAATGTGAAATAATTTTAAAAAATTAATTTTTTTTAAAAAATCATTTTTAATATATTCAGAAAAAAAATTAATGTTAACTTGAATGAAAAATTCTTATATTATTTACTAAATTGTTATTTATTTTTATTTTTCAAAAAAAATCATAAAAAAATCATTATTAATATTGAAAATTTTTTCCAAATGTTTTCTTAATATATATTTCAAATCTTGTAAATTCGAATAAATTGTTTCTTTATTTGTTTGATTTTAATTTAAATTTATGTTTTTTAAAACATATAATATGTTTATACATATCATAAAATATAATAAAAACATTAAAACTTTTAGAAAAATATTATTTTCTTAATAAATATCACTTAATATATTTGAAAAATTAGTCTAATATGTTTATACATATCATAAAATATAATAAAAACATTTAAACTTCTAGAAAAATATTATTTTCTTAATAATTATCACTTAATATATTTGAAAAATTAGTCTTAATTATATTTATACATTTTGATTTTTTAAAAACATGAAAATAATTTTTATTATATTTATTTTCTTATCAAATATTCGATCATCATATTTAAAATGCTTAACAGGTAGTTTATAGTTAAATATAGATAGTCAGAATTAAAATTTTTATGATATCATATTAAATCAAAAAAAAATTATTAGAGCTCTAATTTGACATGGTATTATTTTAGCGAAAGGACAGATTCGATATAAATGGTGTGCTACAAATTTGAATAGAACAAATTTTTATAAAAGTTATAAATTTAATTAATGGTAATTTAACATTATTTTTTGGATATATATCGTATTTAAAAATATCATTTTATATTTTTATATAGTTGCTATAGAAAATCCAGTCAACAATATTTTAAAAAGATTTTTTATAAAAGCTTTCTAATAACTTTGAGTTTATTGAAAAAAATAATATTTTAATTTATTCGATAATAACATTATTAGAGATTTTTAGTGTTTAAAATTTACACATTTAAACACGAAATATGATAGATTAAGAAATGAGATAAAAAATTTAAGATTTTAAAATATTACATTATTCATCTTAATTCCCTTGAAAATTAATTATTGTATTTTTATTCAATAACAATATAATATTTTAATATAACACAAAATAAAAGTAAAAATTACAATATTCATAATCCTAGGGAGCTTTGGAATAAACGAAAAAAAATCTCTCAAGTTAATTTTAAGGAATTGGATTTTTATAAAAACCTTTTTAAGAATACATTTTAACTTCAGTTTTTGGATATTCTATATAATGTATATACTTTTTTGCATAAAAAAAATAAAACAAAAACACAAAATCTACGTATGAATTTTAAGAACAGCTATTTAATTCGAACCATCAACTTATATTTGATTCTCAACTATCTTTTATTTATATATTTAAAGTTTTAAAAAGAACAAAAAAAATTTAAATTTTATAGTAACCAGAGATGATGAAGTTGTTAATTAAACGAAATCAACGACACCTAAAATAATTTATGAAGAAAACGATACATGGAAAACATTTGTAAATGTTCGTCTGGTTTTTTCATTATTAATTATTGCCTTCGTTTTATTAGCTTCGTATTTTTAGCTTATTTTATTAATTCGATAACAATATCCAAAAATTGATTTCACTTTCATTTTTTAAAAAAAATTAAATTTTTATAAATTGTAGTAATTATTAATTAATATTAAATAAATATAAAATTATTTGCAATTTACAGTCGATTATGGATAATCATGACACCGGATAATTGGGACAGCCGCTTATTGTGGACAAAATTCATAGATCAGAAACAAAACTAAGAAATCGATACAAATCTTTTTCGTTTAATTAGGATAATATTGGGGTTATTGGAAAAAAATTCTAAATAATATGAATAGTAACTGTCGGTTACAATACAAAAAATGGAAATATTATATTTATTCATAAAAAATTGTTTCAGAAATTTTATATTGAGTTTTGCCTGAAACCTGTCGGGTAGCGCCAAAGTTCTGTAATGTATTTTATTTCTCAAATTTATTTAAGCATGCGATTTGAATGAAAATGTTATCTTTAATTTTATTTTTTTATAAAAACATCCGTAAAAAAAAGACCTATAAATGATCAAGAACCACAAAAAACACATGAATCACTTTTTTTTTATTTTTTAATTGAATATAACTAAAAAAAATAGAAAATTTTAAAACACGATTTAAAGCTTATTTTAAATATTTTTAGTTATTTTTATTAATAAATTTTTCGAGATGTAAATATCTCTTTCAAAAGTAAAAAATTTTTTTCATTTGTATTATTTGATATTACATATGTTAAAGGTTAATGTTTTCAATTGCTTAAGAAAAACGAATTATAATATAGGGAAAAAAATATTTAATTCGCATTATTGGGATAGCCGCTTAAGTGGGACAAATTTCAAAATCATTAAGTGTCCCAATTAAGCAAAATCTACTGTATATATTCTTTATATTATGTTAATTATAATAATTTTATTTTCTTTTCGATTATTAGAAAAATTATTTATCAAATAAGAAGAAATTTAAATAATTTAAATTTAAAACAAATTTTTGAGGATTATTAATTTTCATAAGATAATATAAGCCTATATTTATAACAAAATAAATGTATCTCAAGTAAAAAATATTTTAATAACATAAAAATCACATTTAAATATATAATGTATGAAAATTTATGTAAATAACTTAAAAAAACATAACTAACATTTAAAATAGAAAAAACCATCATAAAATTGAAATCAACTGTGTACGGGCATTTAATCACGCTACAATTAATGACCGAAACTTAATAACCCGACATTTAATCACTGCGACATTTAATCACGTAAAATTTTTCAAATTGTATTTTATTTGGTAAAATAATCCAAAAATATAATATTTAAATTACTAAAAAATTTTGTTTTACTATTTATTTAACATGTGTAAAATAATAATAAATAAAAAAATAAAATTATTTTAAATAAAAATAGATTGAAAATCATTTATTGAAATTATTGATTTAAACATTAAATATTAAATCTATATAATATATTACGAACGTTACAAATCAAGACTAAAATCTAAATTAAAATGAATTGTATAATAGTTTGTATTTATATTTATTTTAAGTTTTAGGTTTTTATTCTTTTTTAGTCTTTATTTGTTTTTAGTCTTGATTTGTAATATACCAGAAATAAAATAACTAATAACCATCTTGAAAAATACTTTAAAATGGCTACTTTTTTCCACCTAACCAAATATTCATTTAATATTTTCTATATAGCAATGCCACATATCCCACTATTTTTTTGGTTAAATTTAAAACATCATTGAATGCATTGTTAAATCTCAATTTTATTTTTTACAATTTTTCATAAATTATTTCATGTTTCCATATTTATATTTTCAAATAACCATTTTTATTTATTAAAAATTACTGGCATTAAAATAATTTTTAAATACACATAAAATTCTTACTTTAAAATTAAACAATCTAAATTAATCGCCATTAAAAAATTTTCTAAATCTTTTATACCAAAAAATTATTATTTTAATTCTAACTAAAATTATAATCAATATTGGAATTTGAAGTGATTTAAAATCTCGCGGTTAAAAGCTTCAACAAATAACTTTATACTCAAAAATAAAATCAAATTTCCCCACTTGAAATTAACCTTTTAATAATGTTAGTTGATTTAAAATCGCACGTCATCAGAATCATTAAAAAAATTTGTTGCACTAAAAATTTCATAAGATTAATATAATAAAAATTAAACACGCATAAAGATATCTCAGTAAATGTATTTGATTTTAAATTTGATATGTTTTAAAAGTATTTTTTTCTTTTAATATCAATTCATCAAATATTTTTAATTTTATAAAATTGATTTAATGTCTACATGATTTAGTGTCTCTTGAATAAATGTTTAAGTGATTATGTGTCGCGTGATTAAATGTTACAGTGATTAAATATCTCAGTGATTAAGTGTCGCATTGATTTAGTTTCGGTGATTAAGTGTCTCATGATTGAATGTCGACAAACCAAATTAACAAAATATTTAAATTTAAAATATGACAAAAATATCATAAATTTAAAAAATCGATAATATTCTAAAAATTATAAATTAAAAAACGATTTAAAAGAGATGCTGGAATGGAATGTGATAACTCAGCAATCAGATTATCCGAATATTCCCAATAAAAATTATGGCAAGATTTAACCATACTTTTTTAAAATTTTTATATCATAAATTTTTAAATAACAGTTAATGTGAATATATAATATTGATAAAAATGTCTCAAACGCGAGTAATCAATTAAAAAGCATTATGAATTATGTAAAACATTTTCCTAAAAGGATATAAGTTTTTACCTCATATAATTACTAAAGGAGAATGCCGTTTCGCTTTATCAAATCTTTATAATAATAAAAGTATAATTATTTCAATCATTTTTTTCATAGTTGACAAAAAAAATCATGTTTACGGTAATAAGAGTAGTAAAAATATTCATTCAATATCATAAAAAAATAATTCAAATAATTTTTTTAATTTTTTTAAAAATATTTCAATTATTTAAGTTTTTTTTTAAACAAATAGAGTTTTTTTTCATTTTTTATTTATGTTGAAAAAAAAAATTTTTTCTTAGTTATTTTTGGTAAAAATTGGCTTTGAAAATAAAGATTTATCAACAAAAACAATAAAATAAAAAAAAATTTAAGGGAAAAAATTATTGAAATTAAAAAAAATTAAATTGATCATTAGTACATAAGTAGTATATTAAATGTGAAGTTTATTAAGATAAATGGTATTAAATCATAATGTTATGATCAGTCAAAATAGTTATTTTGAGCCTTAATATTGGAATATCGTATAAATTAATGTCATGTTGCAATTTATATACTATCCTATTTCTCTAATAAAAATTTAATTATATTTTCTATTGAACAAGATCACATTCAAAATAATTTTATTGAAAGACATAGTGCCATTTTTTTAATTTTATTCAATAAATTGTTCAATAATTTTTTCAAATTCCAAAATTAATTATATTGACATTAAGTAAAAAATAATAAGGGAATAAGTACTAAAATCTCCACTTATCAATTATAAACCATATCGAGAAAAAATATGTACGGCAAAATACTATTTAATAAAATTTGTTTGCCCAATTTTACATTTAAAATTTTATATAGGATGATTTGCATTGATTTTTTTTAATAAAAAAATAGTTTTTATTTCAAACGATAGTAACAAACTAGATATAAAATTAGTAATCTCGAAAATTAATTTATTAACAAATTTACATAAATCTAATATTTATAAATTGATATGACTCTTAAAATGAGGTCAAAAAGCCATTCCTTCATAATTTAGGCGTTTTTTTAAATTAAATATTTAGACTCTTCGTTTTTTTCATATCTCTAAAAGAAACAAAAATTGATTATAAACTATAATTTTTAGTTCAAATTTAATTTCAAACAAGGAAAAATATAAAATTTTTACTTATTAAAGTAATACAATTATCAAATATTTTTAAAAATTTGTATATTGATGTATTTATTTGACGTAGGAGAAATATTTAAAAAACTTATATAGATGATAATAAAAAAAAATATATCGGTTAAAGTTCTGTAATAATTATAAAAATTTTATTTATGATATAGTTATTTTTTCAAAAAAGTTTCGAAATAAAAAAAATATTTAAAATTTTTAATAATTTTTTTAAAAATAAGAGGTCTAAGAAAAAACAAAATTGTATTTTGTGACGACATAGGATTATCTTAGTACTAATAAGTGTACAGTAGCAACAATTTCTATTATAATAAATTTATATTCTTACTGTGACATTATTTTAAAATTTTTTTTATATTTTACCTAGAATCTTTTATTGATATGGTTTATTGGTTTAAATTTAGATTCTTTAAATTGCAATGATTGCGAAAAAAAATTAAAATATAGTTTAAATATTACAAAGAAATCAATAGATAGCTGAGGTATAAATATTAAATTATTTTTTGATTGCTTTTCACATTATTAACCATCAGTTCATTTGCCGGACGCAAAACATTTTTTAACTTAATTAACTTTAAAGAAGATCTGTTTTTGTTAGACTACTGAAACTGCTCAGTCAAACAAATCAACTTTTATTAGGTTGTAAATTGTGCCAATTAACAGACTCTTAAAATGCGTTAATATGCTGGTTAGTATGTCTCTGTTTTAATTTTGATTAATTTTTTTTTTTATTTTTGAGAATTTACCTAAATTTAAAATTAGTTTATCAAAAGACAAATACCATTTTGAAATACGATATCGTAATATTTTGAAGAGTTTAGATTTTAAACCATTCAACTTTTTTTAAAGAAAATTTTCATTTTTTAAACCATTATTTTTATCGAAAATAGCCAACTAAATATTTCTATTTTTACAGCTATTTCAGTAATATTTATTTAAAAATGAACGGAAAATAAATTCAAAAATATTTTAGTAAGATCGAAAATTATGAAAAGGTTTTTCAATTCAAAATGTGATTTTTTAAGTTTATACGCGTTAATAGTTTTACTAAAATAATCGGAAATTCGTTTCACAAAAAAAAATCGGACAAACAGCAGGGAAATTGATAATGATTATTATTTTTATATTTGTTGATTCGATACAAAAATTATCGTTTTTATATTTTTAACATGAAATATTAATTTCTTGACTAACCGATCCTAACCTTTTGTTTTAAATAAATAAATTTAAAATTTTTTAAAAATGTTAACGAAAACATAAAATAAAAAATTTCTGATTGTTGAAAAATGTTAACTATTCAATTGTTTTTTCAATATATTATTTCGTGTTTTTTTTCTAACATCGAGTTAAGGCTTAAGTATTAGCCTCTAAATAGATAACGTACTTTGAATAATTAAAAACCTCATCATGTTTGGCACTAAATATCAATTAAAAACTGCTTGAATTAATTGTGATTGAATGATTTTGAACTATTTTAATTATATAATTCTACAATCAGTTTTATGAAATAATAAAATCTATTTATGTTTCTACAAAGCGTTTCCTTATATTGAATGTAATGTGAATGTAGAGAAAAGCTTTCAATTTTTTTTACTGATTTTTTTTTAAATTTTTTACTAGAATACAACACATTTAGTGCATATTACATGTTTTAGGCCCGTTTTTAAAATCATCATTTCTTACTATCCGATAGAAATTAAAAAAATATTTTTTTAACGTAAGAAAAAAAAAACACTTTAAGTTTTTATTTTCATAAGGTATTATATTTCTGTCATTTATGTAAAATCTAAATATATATTAAATCATCATTATAATGGCATGTAATGCCAAAATAATCTCAATATATTTTCATTCAGAAACAACAAAAAATTTGCCACTAATGTTTTGATTTTTCTCATCTTAAATATTTGTCTATCACAAAAATTATCAAAATTTCTTTAATAGACCTTGATTGATAAATTATCATTCATAAAATATGTTATTATTTGCAACATAAAATATGTTATTATTTGACATAAAATATTAAAATCATTTGACACACAAGCCATTATAAAATCTCTAAGAGGAATTTTTTTACTAGTTGAATGTCGTGGGTTTTGTAATTATAGCTTTCAGAGCTGATTCTTGTTTAACATTTTTTAAACAGATATTTAAGCTTATTTTAATTGAATTTGAATCTTAAAATTTTTTAATATTAAGAATCGTTATTATGTTTCGAAAACTTTTTGATATGGCGATTTCTTTTCAATTTTTTTTATATATCAAGGATTTATTTCAACAAAATACTCGACAGACATGCTTTTAATTTAAAAAGATAACGAGATACATTTAGTTCTTACTTTATTTAATGAATATCTCTTTTCATCAATTTTTAAATTGTATTTATGATTTTTTATTTTATTGTTCTATTTATTAATTAACTAAAACAAAACGTTATGAGTATAATAATTAAAACCTATTAATATTTCCAATTACAATTTTCTCAAAAAACGTTAAATAGAGTAAAAAATATTATATATATAGAAAATCGATTTACAGTTTTCAAAAGTAGGACATTATATTTAAACTTTGTTTATTGGAAATTAATAATAGAAATTAACGCATAATTTCTCTGTTTTGAAATTTAAATTACACTTTTATGTTACATTTTAATATAAATAGTCTTTTATTGATAAAAAAGCAATTTATAAAAATAGAAAATGTAAATACACAAAAATTAAAATATTTATTCAAAATATAAATTAAAAAAATACAAAATTATGTTAAATGCAAAAATAAAATTGAAAAAAAAATTAATAATAATCTTTTTCTATCAGCCCACAAGAAAGTACGAAAGTGTCGCGTCCAACCTTCAGTCTTTAACTTTGATACATTTGTTAAGGAAATATTTTAATAAAAAAACTGGATTAAACGTTATTTTAACTCATTAAATTCGAAAAAGGGAAATAACAAAAATCATGTTTTTTAGGTTCTTTCTAAAACAGGAAATCTTTGGATGATTTTCAAAATTAATTTAAGCCTTTGGATTTTTTGAAAACAAAAATAATGATTACTTTTGATCATTAACATGATTTATAAAAAAATCAAAATTCATACCTTGATTGATCATTCAGATTCTATTTATAAAAATTAACATATAGATTTTAAATGTATATAATACAAGAAAATTTTCATCGAAAATGACCATCAATTTATGTATAAGCTTTAATAACTCAAAAAATAATATTTTTTTTTTATTATAAAACCAAAAATTATTAAAAAATCTGAGATGAATTTTTAAAATTATTTTGTTTTATTTAATAAATAGATGAATTTTTATCCGGTTGAAAATCTAATTAAATAACATAAAATTTTAATTATAATCATAAAATAGTAAAAAGTCTTCAAATTAAAAAATTTTTGTTTTATATAGTAAAAAAAGTAAAATTTCATTTTTTATGTAAAATGGACTGAATTTATTTATTAAAATCAAATATTTGTCAAGAATTAATAAACACCAAAAAGATCTTTTTATTAAATTTTGTAAAATTAAAATGTTCGAAAAAAAATTATGTTGTTCAAAATATCTAATTGATATTACTTTTTAATTTTTTGTTGTGCATAATGAATATTCTGTCGATGAAATTTACTAAGTGTAATATATAATTTGACTTTATAATTATATTTTTTTCAAATGAAATTTTCGCAGTTAAGAATATTTATTTTGCCATGCTGTTATTTATTTGCCATATATTTTAAAACAAATATAATATATTAATAAAATAATTTATCAATTGTTTTTTTGCCAAATATATTTTCAAAAATCCTTTTCATTAAAATCTGAACTAAATATTATTAAATAATAAATATTTAATAAGTAATATAATATAAAAATTTTTCTTTATTCTTACAAATTAAATATTTTGAAATAACAATAATTAGATAAAATTTTTGAACATTTAATAAAAAATAATTAGTTAAAATATTTATTAAAGATTTATGACAAATGAAAAATATACTGGTCTTGATGATTAATAATAAGTGTTAATGTTATTAAAATAAAAAAATATATTATTATTTTTATTTCTGATTTATTTTGAGTTTAATCATTTTCATTCCTTTTTTTTGGAGCGCTTTGTTCAAAATGTAATTTTTAGAAAATAATGTTTTTACTTCGAAGTTCAGTTCAGCCACAAAAAATATTTGAGTAAAATCTTACCATATAAATTATAATTTAAATTGTGACGATAAAAATCCCTAATTTTAATTTTTTTAATAAAAATTTATCAAACTCAACAAGTATATTTATTAAATATGCGTTTTAATATTATCAAAAAGGAAACTTTATCTCGGCCCAAATTTTAATTTCAAAATTCTGATCTCAAAATTTATCGTAAGGTTTTTTTTTATTCTGATTTAGGTGTCCATACGTTTCGTCTCTACTGTTCGTCTTTTTGCAGCTCATCTCCTTACATTTCGTCTCTTTTACAGTTAGACTCTATTTTTTTAAAATAATTTTTAAATATAAAAATAATAAATCTAATTTTTTATTTAATTAGATAAATTTTAAATAATTGTTGAAATTACTAAAAAATTAAATACGCGTGCTTATTTAAAATATCAAAAAATTTGGAATTTGGAGTATCAAAGCGAGGCAAGCCTACAACAATATACAATAATTACGAACAAAGGAATTATAAAGAAGAGAAAAATGGTCGAATTACCTACCCTTGTATAAACGTGAATCGTTTAACTGTAAGACTACCTTGGTAACATTAAATAATCAATATTTTCAACAGAATAATGAGCACAATCACGACAAAAATCTTTCTACAGCATTAGTAAAAATGACAGTTGGGGATATGAAAACTAAATTGACACGGGCTACAGTTACTCTAAGTTTGGCCCAAGGTCAGATGATGAGAACACTTTCATGACACGTTTGGATGGCTGTTCCTAAAAAAGTTTTTTTAATTTATCATAACGTCCACACAGGAATAGTGAAGAACCGACATCGCTTTATCCATCATTACCTTTTACCATAAAATTCGAAATTCTCAAGAATTTTCGTAATTTTATATTGCATGATGAAATTAATTGCAGGGATCGAATAATAATAATGAGGGATAGATAATTCCTTTCTGAATATACAGAAGCTAGAACATGGTTAGCTGATAGAACTTTTAAAGTGGTTTCATCCTAGTATTTTCAATTATTCACTTTTCATTTTCAACTCGTAAAAAGAACTAACACAGCTGCCCTATATTGTCTTTTACAGAAAAAAACAAGAGAAACTTATACAAGATTGCTTTCGTATGTGAATTCTTTGAATTCTTTAGTCTCACATACAATTTGTTACACAGATTTCGAGTTCGAATCTATGAATACCCTTCAACAAATATATCATAATTTACAGTTAGTGGATGTGTTTTTTCATTTATGCCAAAATATTCAAATAATAGTCAAGTATTTCGCATTAAAACAAGCCAATGAATTGAATCAAAATTTAAAAACACATATTTGATTTTTACAAACGTTGGCTCATGTTCAATTTAATTACGTTGTAGCATCTTTTCAATCAATATTAGAAAATATTCCTGAATTTGAAAAATTGGATGAGCTTTTAACATATTTCGAACATAAATATATTTGTGGACGAAGACAACTAGAACGAACAGAAAATAACTCAATCCCATTGTTTCCAATCTAAACATGGAATAAATATGAATCTTTTTTTGAAGGAATAGCTCGAACTATAAATAATGTAGAAGGTTGACATTATGGTCTACAGTTATTATTTTTATGCAGTCATCCATCTATGTGGAATTTTTTTGAGGGGATTATGAATGACTGTTAAATGCAGAAAGCTTCATTTCTTCAAAGTATTGCCGGTATAAAAAATCATTAAAAACTAAAATATGCTCATCTTAAAGACGCAGTATAAACACAACCTGAGCATACGGACGATCGCCAATCATTTTATATCTGAATGAGATAGCCAATCTACCATATCTTAAAAAACTTTTACTTTTTATTATAATTATTTTATTTTTCGTGTTCATTTTTAGTAATTGAAATTTATTAATTTGTTTAAAAAAGATCTAAAATATTTAGGTTTTCGTATAGCTGGTGCCTGAAAAATACGCATGAGTTTAAAAAAAGGCTATTTACACTTTTTTCAAAAAAAAATTAGAAGAAAAAAAATTTTAATTAAAATTAAATTTATGTTGGTGTCTATTAATTTAACTGTGCTTTGTAGTTGACTAATTGAAAATTTTTTTATTAGTTAATTAAAATAATTATTCTAAGAACTTTTAAAGTCATGAAAAAAAATTTAGAAGTAATGATATTTTAAAAACAGAATTGTTGAATAAAAAAAATCAATCTCTGGTGAAGACAGTGTGATTTTAAATGTTAAGGGACAAATTTTACATCAAAATAGGTCAAAAATCGACAAAAATAAACTTTAAATAAGTTTAAACTCCATAAAATTTGATTAACAGGACATAAAAGAAATCAAATTTAATTGTCGTAAACCATACTTCCCATATGCCATGTCGATTTTTGGACGATCAATATTTGAAAATAGCACTTTATATTATTTATTTTTAGATTAATATTTGAAAAAGAGTATTTTCAAATACTCAAAGGATTTATAAGGCTGGCTAGATGTTTATATTTAAGTTAAACAAACACTAGAAAATTGAGTTTAAAATGACGAGAAACAAAATTATTGATGAATATTAGCTGTAAGTGAATCAATATAAAATTATTTTTACATCAAAGATTTTTTGTGCTTTTAGAGTTTGAAAAAAAAGAGATCTTCAATCTCGATTCTAAAAAAACCAGGTCTTTATCAGATTTTACAACGAATAGTATTTTTATTTGTAAAAAAATCTAAATAAAAAACCAACCACTCTAAGTAGACAATATAATTTTAATATACAAATTAGTTTAATTTCAAATAATTTTTGGCAATAAAGAAATCTTAGTAAACGAAGAAGACTAAATTTTAAAACGTGTCTTACACGATAAGTCGTTTAAATGAATGAGAGACTTTTGAGAAGGAAAAGATTGTATCACCGTTGTAAAGTTATTTAAAGAGTGAATAATATAATCAAGAAAAATTGACTCCATTAATAAATAATATTAGATGGAAGGAGGATATCATAAAATCAAATAAAATTTAGGTTGTAGAATAACAGGACTTTAGATTTCTGGTTTAGTCGAATAACATTTACAAATTAAATCCTATCTAATCTAATCTAGTTACGTTTAGCCCTAATGAGCCTTTCGATGGCGCTTCGGATGCTTAATGTAGAGTAATTAGTTTTTGGTTATATTTGGTAAGTGGGCAATCGTTTACAATGTGAATCATTGATTGTGTAATTAATTGATTACAGTCACACGTTTTCATCCTTGAGATTCCAATTCGCATTTTCGTTTCGTTGCATAGTCCAGTATTTGTACGAAAACGATTTAGGATGCACCATTCGCGTCTGGGTAGATGTGTCCCAGGGAGAAAACTTAAAGGATCCGAAATAAGATAGATGTTTGTTGGAGGGTTTAATTCCCATTCATTTTTCCAGGTTTCACGACTACTAGTGAAATTTTGAATTTCCATGATACTCGATATTGGAGTAGTTATTTTAAGGCGTCGTGGAGGATGTAATTTAATTTCTTTATGTAAAGGAATGTGCTGGTTAGAGTCTACTTTCGCAATGAGAATTTTAGTTATTTCAAGTCTTGTAATATGCGCAGGAGGGATGTTACAGAGTACGGGTAGCCATTGAGTTTGGGTCGATTTCATGGTTCCAAATTTATAACGCATTGCTTCATTATGTTTTTTATCGACTATTTTTCAATTTTTAGACGCTAGCTATGTTTGGCGACAGTAAAAGGAGAGGCTAAAGATAAGTGATAAAAGACTAGTGCGGAAAGTATGAAAATTTGAACCCCATTAAGTTCCAGCAAGTTTTGAAATTAGAGAAATACGATTTGAAAGTTTAGCCGTGAGGTAAGAGAGATGTCTTTTGAATTTTAATCTTTTGTCGAATGTAACTCCTAGATATATAGGATTTTCACAATATTCGATTTTATCATTTTCTACTTTTTTACAGAGTTCATCTTTATTGGTTCTGTTAGACATGTCAAAAAGAGTCGACACAGTTTTTAAAATATTGATTTTTAATCCCCAATTAGAAAGTTATGATTTTAAGGTGAGTATATCCGTTGAGAGAGAATCATTTAAATTTGAGATATATAAAGATTGGGCGGCAATTCATGTATCATCTGCATAAAGAAATTTTTTTATGATAGATTTGGTATTTCATGGATGTAAACATTAAAGAGATGTGGAGAGAGAATTGAACCTTGGGGCACACCATTTGAAATGTTTTTCATATTGCTTGATAGATTTAAGATGTTGACTTTAAATTTTCTTAAAGTTAGTAGAGTTTGTATTAGTTTTGTAGCCCAAATTGGAAGAATTTTAGATAACTTAAAGAGTAAACCTTTCGTCCATACAGTATCAAGGGTAGAAGTCAAATCAATAAAGATGGCGGCCGTTTTCATTTTTTACTCAAATCCATTATTTATGTAAGTTGTAAGGTTTAGAAACTGTTCTTCTGTGGATCTTGTTTTTCTAAAGCCTGCTTGTTCGGGTGGTAGGAGCATTTTCTATAAATAGCATGATTCTGTTTGCTAGGAATTTTTCAAATAGTTTAAATGGTACACATAGAAGGGAAATCGGTCTGAGGTTTTTCGGAGAGTCTTGAGTTTTGTTCGGTTTTGGTAGAATGATTACGTTTGATATTTTCAATATTTTGGGTAGATTCATTTCATTTATTATTTTGTTAAGAAATTTGACGAGCCAGTTTTTTTCTATTTTATCCTAGATGTTTTAGAAAAAATGGAAAGATTTTGTCTAATCCAGGAGCTGATTTTTTTTAAAGATGATTAAGCAAATTATAGTTTTTCTAGGGTTATAAGTGGAGCAGGTTGAAACTCTTTGTTGTTTTTTTGAAAATATTTCCATTAATTTTCAATTTTTTTTTTTTAGTTTTTTGGAATAACAGGTTTCAAGATAGTTTTCAGATATGAAGCAAAACTATTAATGGTAATTTTTGTATTTAATGATGGTTGGATGTTATGTGATTTTTCCAAGTTATGAATTAGTTTGAAGGCTTTCCTCGAATAGTGAGTCATATCAATATTGGATACTGTAGCAATCCATTTATTTTTTTTGTACTCATTTATTGATTTTATTATTTTTTCCTCATTTTCTAAGTTCGGATTATTATAGTAATCATTTATTAAACTTGCGCAATTTTTGTTGATGCCATAAAGATTATTTTTTTAAAACCTCTAGGAATAGTTTTATATGAAGCGCAGTTGATCGCATTCGTGTATCTTGAATATATCTTATCAATCGAAGGTTCAGTTATGGAAATTCTAGGGATACTAAGTTCGCAAAATTTATTAAAATTAATCCAATCTGCTTTTATGAAATTCCATCTTCTGCAAGGATGTTGTTTTTGTTTTTCAAAAGTTTTACCAAGTTGTATGATAACAGGGTAGTGCTGGCTTTTTGAAAATCTGTCTATGACAAATCTATGGATATGTATAGGGGAACTAGTATTTTGGTCGATGAAGGTCAGGTTGGGGTTGTATGATTTTGACCATCTTGAAGAGACGAAGGTTTTATCGTTTTTTGGGCTATGTATTAGGGATATATTGTTCGATTCAATCCATTAGTAAAGAGATCTGCCGTTGTTATCACTGACATTGTATCCCCAAATCTGGTGATGAGAATTTAAGTCTCACACATAGATTGATTTTTTATCCAAGATAGGGAGATCTATTCTAGGATCTCGATTCACAGATGGCGGTTTATATACATTAACTATATTTAGATTGTGTATTTGAATAATATCGTAAAAGCTGTTTAATTGAATGCTTTTGACTGATTTTATGTTGGAATTAACATAGGTTGCTCTTCCATGTTTAGGGTGGGGCCAGCAATTTATTTCATTAAAACCATTAATTTTTAATTTCGACATTAAAATTTCGTTTACATGCGTTTCTTGTATGCATATTACATCAACATTATAGGTAGGACAGATATGAAGTATTATTTCCCTTTTCGCGCTGCTAAGTCCTTCTACGTTTAATTGGATTTTATTCATTTTGAGGACTATTTGGAAAGTAGATCCATCGAATATTTCATAAGGGTGACAGAAAGACCTTTTTGGGGTTTTCTGTACCGTTTTCGTAGGGAATAAAAATAAACAAGTCATTTTCAATGGTGATTAAACCACGCCCCCTAATAAATCCTATTAAATATTTTAAGAAAGATTATTTCTGCTTAAGAATTGGAAAGCATCAAAAATTTTGAATAAAATCAAAAGTCATGTAGAAATCGGATCAAAGGTTCGCTTAGATGAACATTGAGCGTACAATAATTTTATAAATTTATAAGACTATTTCATCAAATCTTAAAGCATTTTATAAATTTAATTTCATAGCTAGGTTTTCATGAGAAAATATAGAAAGCTAATCAAACATTTAAAAAAATCACAAAGAACATAAAAGGAAGCTGAATTGCATCTTAATAAATTAATGTCAAATCTAGAATAAATCAATAAGAAATTAGAAAAATATTTACCTTTGTTTTAAATGACGTAGTTTTTTTTTTGGACAATAACATGGTTATGACGATCAAACTAACATTTTTATCATTATTTTAAAAATTCAAACAAATTTTATTAAATTTTTAATATTTATTAAAAATATTTTATGATATTTTTATAAAAAATAAAATACCTTGTTAAAAATAATGAAAAACAGAATTTTTTAAAAAATAAAATTAGTGCACGCGTATTTTTAAGCCACAAGCAACATAATAACAATATTTATTTTTCCTTCAGATATTCCTTTTAATCCCTTCAGTAAAATTATATTTTGTATTATAATATTTCAATTTTAAATCAACTTTTTTAAATAGAGACGAACTGTAACAGAGACGAAATGTAAGAAGACAAACATTAAAGAAAAGAAAAGAAGTTAAATCACCATAATATTTCAATTGTTTAAAAAAAAATGATCGTATAAAAAGTAAGATCATTTTTATTAATGAGAATTTAGGCTAATATAGACTTTAGCTAGCCAAATCCCTTCTGTGATCGTTCATTTTCGGAATTATTAAAATTACAGATTAAAATTTTAATTCAATTTTTTTTATTTTTAAGCTAAGAATTATTCTATAAAAAAAACTTTTGTTATCTTCATCTTATAATAATCAAAATGTATAATATTTTTTTTATAAAAATTAACAATTCAATGTAATATTTTATAGTAATAGATTAAATGTCACAGAAAATAAAAAAAAATTGTTTTAAAACTTTGGTTTTTCAAATTAGAATCGACACCTTGTAATTTTATTAAAAATCAATGTCAATTTTAGTTATACATGTAAAATTTAAAAAAAGTTTATTAAGCTATTGTTTAATCATTTAAATCATCCATCTTTAATAAACTACTATAATATTTTTGCGCATGTCCAACAATTTCCGCGCCCACCTTTTTCGAAAGTGTTCATGATTCGATATTTCTTCATTCTTTCGGGGTTAACCACCTTCCTCTAATTTTCTTTTTCGAGCAAATATGTGACGTCTGATTCTTTCTTAACTACTACCCATGGACCGTTCCAAATTTTTGAGAATTTCCCTTCTTGTTTCGGTGTATAAATCATAACTGTGGCTTCCACAGAGTAGATATAGTTGTTTATTTTTTGTCGTAATATTCCTTTTTAGATTTATGATCTTTTAACAGATTTTCGAGGATCCTTTTGTGCGGCACGTTTAACATTTCTCCTATTTCTATTATATATCATGTTAAATTTGTTTCTTGATGTTTGACTTGGATACTTCAATCTATTGATGAAGTCGTTTCTCTTTCAAATAGAGCAAAGTGAGGAGATACTCCAACGGTACTATGTCTAGTAGTTCTGTACGCAAACATGAGTTTTGGTAAAAGAATATCCCAATTGTAATTTTTCTCGCATGTTTTCTTTAACATTGTAATAATTGTTCTGTTTACTCTTTCAATCATTCAATGCGATTGTGATCTATAAGGAGTCGTTCATTTCTTTCTCGATCCAATAGTTTTACAGTGTTCTCTAAAAATAGCGCTTTAAAAATTTGTACCCTGATCGGAACGAACTGATCCTGTGACTCAAATCTGCAAACAAATTCTTCAAAAAATGTTTTTGCGACTGTATTCGCTTCGATGTTCGGTAACTCATAGGCCTCTACTCACTTCGTAAAGTAGTCTCCCACGATTAAGATAAATTTTTTCCAATTTTTTGTAGCAAGTAGGAGTCCTAAAAAATCAAAGGCTATTCTTTTGAATGGATAAGTAGAAATTTCACTGGATAGCGGAGTGCATATGGATCTTTGATTTTGGTAATCTTTCATTACATTTGTATCATGACTTGCACCAACTTTCAATATCTTTTGGCATTTTGTCCTGTAAAATCTAAGTTTGGCGTGATATAAAGTTTTTTCGAATTCTAGATGTCCTCCACATATTTCTTAATGATGTATCTCTTCCAATACCTTTTGAATTAATGAGTTTGGGACAATTATTCTGATAAATTATTGGTTATAAAATAGTATTTTTACGACATAATACGTTTTGAACTTTTAACAAGGTATCTTTAAACTTCCATAAATCCTTTAGTTTTTTAGTGACATAGTTAGGCTGTATATTCAGAAAATTTTTATATCTAATCAAATTTTTGATTTGCAATAATTAATAATCTTTATTTTGTTGTTCTTCGTGTTCTTCTACTGTAACAAATTTTTCTTGCTTAATCGTTTCTTTCTCAATCGTATTTATATTAATGTTCTTACATGATAGTGTGTCTGCATTTAAATGTTTTTGGTATGAGCATATTCGCTGTTCTTTACGATTTGATAATTTTTAAAATTCAAAAAATCTTTTCATCGCAAAGAATAAGCAGTTCCCTGACAAAATATTTTCCCCATATCCAAGTTTTTCTGCAGCAAGTTTAAATCTATCAAAACAAATTTTAACATCTGAGTCTTTGTTTAGCTGTGCTAATTTAATTTTTTCCTTTTTCTTAGCGATTCTGTCCATGACGATAAATTGTTGAATCATTTAAATCATCCATGTTTAATAAACTACTTCAATCTATTCTACACATGTCCAACTCTAATATTTAAAATGATAAGAAATAAAAGCATTCAATAAAGTTAAAATATCTTTTATCACAGCAAATATATTAAAAAAATTAACTTAAAATAGATAAATTTTTTGAATTCAAAGTTCTACTGTAAGCTCTTTGATAAATTTATCTCGAAAAAAAAATTTTTACGCAATTTCAATATTTAAATAGAATATAAATAAAATATTTTATTTTTTAGAAAATCGAAAATAAAAATTTTAAAAAAGCATCTTCATTTCAGGTTTAACGTACAATAGCTAAAAAAGGTAGAATACAACTTAAATTAAATTTTTTATAGTAGAAACATACAGTATAGTTTGGTTATAACGAACTTATCGATTATAACGAACATTTTTGAATCATATTTATGAAATTCTTATAGAAAATAGGTAAAGTGTTCGTAATAACCGAATTATTCTATAATTAACATATTTTTATCAATAAAAACATGAAATAAATTGAAAATTTTTTAATTGGCTATGTACTTATTTAAATGAAAAAACACGAAATGTTTCGCAAAATACATTATATTCGGTTATAAAAACATTTAATAATAATTTTTTAAAATATTTAATAAATTGTGGAAAGATTTAGTCATAATCTAAATCTTTTATAACAAACGAATTTTATTTATTTAATGTTATGAAAATCTCAGAACCAAAAACACAAAATAATTTTTTTAATTCGAGAAAGAAATAAAAAAACAGATATTAAACAGACCAAATCTATCTTTAAATGTCAACCGTTAGTGAAATCAACAAAAAAGAGATGTATTATAAAATTTGTTACAAGAAAAAATTATGTCAGAAAAAAATTAAGGAAGTGAACCTTTGATATAGTCTATAAAGAATCGTTGGATTCGTTTACTTTATTAACCATAAAAAATAATCAAATAGATGAAAATATTTTTTGTATAAAAAAATAATATAGTCAAAAACAGGCAATAAAAATTTTTTTAATGTAACCCAAACTGATTTGATGCGTTTAAAAAGTGGAGCAACATTTTTGTCGGAATAAAGAAATAAATCAACCTATAACGAAATTATCTAAGCTGAGAGAATTTTATACAGTATATATTGAAAAAAATAATAGTAAAACACAAAAAATGAACATTATTTGACTTAAAATTGAATATGTCGCACAATATTTTTTTACTTCATAAATTGTATCCTTTATAATCATTTTAATAATTTCTAAATCAAAATATTTCTTAAAATCAGTTTGGATATAACTAACATTTGGTTATAACGTAAAAATTTTCGTAGTCCCAAAAATTTTTATTGCATCCGAACTCCAATGTAATAATATTTTAAAAATTTTATATTTTTATATTAATTTATTAAATTTAAGTTTAATTATAAAATCTTGATTTATAATATTTTGCCAGAACCTGCACGTGCCCAGTTTGGCTAGCTCAAGTCTACTTTAGCCTATAATTTATGATAGGTGCACTCTAAAAACAATTTCTCTTTTAACCGTCGTAGGCACTTTTGGTCGTTTCGCACCCCAAAGCAGTTAAGATTAAGTTTATCTTCATAATTATACAAAGTTAAAACAAAAATTTTAACCTACTTGTCATTCTAATAGTATATTTTCTTTAAAAAAATGTTTTAAAAATTATAGAAAATTTATAAAATTTTGAAAATATTCATACATTGGGGTTGTTCGAGACCCAACTTTTTTTTAAAAATAAATAAAATGTTTTTATACTCAAATTAACAGTTTATAAAAATTTTCATTAGGTAAAACGCTCTCAAATTGATTAGTTAAAAATATTTTTTAACGAAAGCTTTCAAAGCTTAATTAATATGGAAAATTTTGAATCAAAAACGTCTTAAAATATCCTTAAACTTTAAATTAACAGTGATTTTTTAATTTTATCAGACACAGATTCCTATGGTATTGCCGTAAATCCGATAAAAACATCAATAAGCTTTGAATTATAAATTTCTAGTGGAACTTATACTTTCCGGGATGGATCTTTGTGAGAGTCAGAATAGGAGTATAAAAGAAAACGACGGAAACGTGGTTTTATGACAGGTCAGCCGGGGATAACCCCATACGCTATAAAAAGAATATCTAATCCATTAGATTGTTTTTTAATATTCTTCACGAATGAGATTCTGAATAAAGTTGTTGAGTACAGTCATAACTATATTTTATAGCAAAAAAATGGAAAAATTGAACACCTGGATCCCGAAGAACTAAAGTCTTTTATTGGCGTTTATAAAAGATCTGGAGATTCTCTAAAAGAATTATAAGATCAAACTTACATAGAGACCAATATTTAGGTATTAATTACTTTAAATATTTTTTTAATATTTTTATGTTTATTTGAAATCAAATTTGACCATAGATGTGTTATGTACAGAAAAAGATTCAAGGAAATACTTTCTATATTGCGTTTTGACAGCGTAGCAGAAAGAATAGATGAAAATGATAAAATTCAAAATGTAAAAAATATATGGAACCCTTTGAAATATCCCTTTCATTGACGATGAGATCAAGTCAATGTGTGACAGATGATTAACAGTTTTATAAATTTCATGGTCGAGTTTCGTTGAAACAATATATAAAATCTAAACAAGCTAAGTAGGGAATATAATTCTGGATTCTCTCCCATTCTTTCAATTTCTATTTGCATAACATCGATATATATACTGAGAAAAAAAATTCTTAAAGATCGACGAATTTGGGTTTTATTGTGGTAAAAAATATTATTAGTATTATTTTCTATAGTGGGAGAAATGTTACCGTTTCCAACTTTTTTATAAGTCTTGAGCTTGTAAAATTTTTAATTAGAAAAAAACTAACTCTTGTTGGAACAATTATAAAATTAAGAAAAAGTTGCCGAGTGAGTTTATAGTTCCAAAATGTGGTAGCAATTACAGTAATATATTTGGTTTTAATTGAGAATTTTCATTGGTTTCATATGTCAGTCGTCATAAAAAACCAGTGATTTTGCTTGGTTTACTCCATCATGATAAAATGATATCAGCATGCCCCAAAAACCAACCCGAGATAGTGTCATACTACAATAAGACAAAAAAGGGGGGAGTGATGTAACAGATAAATTGGCAGCAAATTATACATTAAGAAGACCCACAAGAAGATGGCCACTGGCAGTATTTTATAACACTCTAGATTTATCAATGGTTAATGCTTATGTGATTTACCCATGGATATATGGTAATTCTTATAAACAAAACTTACAAAGATGTAATAAAGATAATAGCTTATGACCTTATAAAACCTACTCTGCAAAAGAATACATTATCCTATAAAAATAAAAAAGATAATTAAAATTTTATTAAATGTTTAAAAGAGTATATATACAGAAAAAATTATTATTCCTGAAGATAGCGTTCCTTAAGTAAAACCTCAAAGCGTGAGAAAAAGATGCACAGCTTGTGAAAAAAAAGAAAAAAAAACTTTCAAATATGTGATATATATGTAATGATGCTTATTGTCAAAAACATTCAATGCATATTTGTTTAAAATGCTGTCAAAAAATCAAATAAAGTTGAATTATAGATAATAATAAGATTAATTTATATTGATTTTAAATTTGTATATTAATTTTCTTTAAAATTACTTTTTAAAAAATGATAAGAATTTGAAATATGTTTTAACTCGTTGAATTCTATATAAAATTAAAAAATTACTGGGTTGGAAAGGACCCAAATTTAAATATTTTCAATGTTTTTTTACGGACCATTAACGGTTAAAAAACACATAAAAAGGCTTAATAAAAAGGTTCAAGGGCAGTTGTCCATTCTTAGAATATACTCACGTAAATGATTTACGTAGATCAACTGCTCATGCAAATTTTCTTACTTTGTAATGGTTATTTATATATTTCTAAAAATATGTGTTTAATTAATATGGATTTTAATAGGCATTGATTATTATTTGATTAATACACTTATATATTTATTATTATTGAAATTTGAATATAAATCCATTGTTATAAATAAAGATTTTCATTTGAAATAGCCATTTACTAAAATCTTGGTATTCAAGTGACAGACGACACCGTAACTGTGCAATCTCGAATTTTTATTCTGTTTTGTTTTAAAAAATTCGATAAAATATATAAACAATATAATTTCAAATTGTATATATATATAAATTGTATTTTTAAAGTCATGGGAGAAATATTTTGGGGAAGTTACTATAATGGCTTCTGACATGTTTTTTTTTCAAAATATATTAAATCAAGAAAAATAATCAAAATTTTATGTATTTTATATAACTTTATACAAATCAAGAAACGAAATTTTTTACTTTGGTTGTGTTGCAGATATTGAAATTGTGTAAATCAATTGACGGAATTTAAAAAAAAATAAAAAACTGAAAATTTTCAGAAATAACTCGAAATATTTTGAAGAAAGAATATTAAAACGTAGATTTTTGTGAAAGTTATATAATGTAAAATTTGTAAAACGTCTCTCGCTCAAAGAACAAATGATTTCGGTACCTATTTTGATGATTAGGAATTCAATAATTACTGGTTATCTCGGGAAAAAATCTTTCATATTAATAAAAAAATTCATCCTGTAAAAAATTCTTCACAGACTCATCAAAAAGTCTTCATTCAAAGATGAAAACAGTTTTTAAAGATATCAGTTTTATAAAAATGTTTGCTCAAAAACAAACCAAGAAGCCGATTTTATATAACTTTAGAATCGAAACGGGAAATGACAAAATGGAGAAACTCCAAATATCGTCACAAAGATGTATGAATGACTTTAAAAATAGAGATAGTCTTTTATGAGGCGACGAAAATATTCCTCGACAGTATATAATTGAATAGAATTATATAAACCAAAATGTTCACCCCTAAATAATCCACAACCAAATCGTGGAAGAAGATTCTCTGGCCCTCTAACTTTCGGTATGAAAGAGTGGCTCAGGTATGTGGATGGGTACTGTTAAACTGGGTTATGTTCTTTTTTATTGTTGAATGTTGGACTTTTGCAATTTTTCTTCCTGTAATTATTGAAAACATTATTCAGGCATCTGTCGTCTAGAGTGATGAACAGAAATCTTATCTTAGAATAGGATAGGATCGGCAAAATTTTGTTGATGGAAATATTATGCAAATAGTTATGTTTTTTTCATTATCTGCAGTTCACATCCAAAATATTGAACTAGTGTGGTTATATCTAAAGCTTAATCTTCTGAGAAATATGAAAAAATATCTGAATCACTTCTAAATTCACATTTTGATAAATCCATGTATCGAAGCATAAATGGTTAGCTCAATAGATAGGCTCGAGCTTTTATTGAATTTATTTAAAAATCTTTTAGAAATCATCGTAGTGAAGGATAGATATAATATTTTTTAGTTTTGTGTTATTAATTTTATTAATTTGATTTAAATCTATATATCTTTTTAATCATTTTTGTAAAATTCATATTTAATATCAAAAGTGTCAATAATATTAAAAAAAACTATTGGAAATAAATTGACAAACTTAATTGAAAAATAATTATTTATTCCCTTTGAATTAATTTAAATCAGAGGTATCTAAACTTTTTTTTCTGCAGGCCACATTCAAAAATTTTGAACCTTCCTCTGGGCCAATAATAATATTTTTTTTAAAAATTATTTAATTATTTTTTACATTTTCAGCGCACCATAAACATATTTTATACGTCCAAAAATAGGCCAACATAAACACTGTTTACCCTCATGCGCTAGGG
This sequence comes from Pseudomugil gertrudae, assembly GCA_037177535.1. Lineage (NCBI taxonomy): Eukaryota > Metazoa > Chordata > Actinopteri > Atheriniformes > Pseudomugilidae > Pseudomugil > Pseudomugil gertrudae. Next base: position 27,979 of record JBAMHV010092579.1, read on the forward strand.
TTTTTATTTGTGCATATAAATAGTAAAAGATAGTAGCCTAGATTTAAGACAGTAACAAAATTATAATTGAAGGTCAACAATTTCATATTCTCATTTCATCAATTTATTATATATTCACAATGTTCGCAGCATCTTTGATGTATATTTCATTAAAAAATGTTTAAGTTATAACTGAGAATAGAGCTATTTCAACATAATTATTTGGTTTTAATTGACAAATATTAAAATATTAAGTATTAACTCGAAAAAGATTATTTGTAAAAATATAAAACATTTTTACTAGTATAAAAGAATTTATTTGTTAGGATGAATTAAAATTGTTATTATTGAATATATTATACGTTTTAGATTTATATTTCTATTTTTTAATCTTACTTATGAAGTTATTTTATGATTTTTTTTTTCTCTTTCGTAAATTATCGCTTTTATGGTTATATTAAATGTACATATAAATAATACTTTAAAAAGATAAATACACAAAATAAATCTGTTGAATGTTCTGTACAAAATATTTATTTTTCATGTAATTTAGCTTATTTTGATTCAAAAACCTCTCGCCGGCCTCATAAAATCATCTCGCGGGCCGTACTTTGGACACCTTTGATTTCATTAAAAAATTATAAAAAAATCGAGTTTGCGTAGTTACGATGTCTCCTGCGACTTGAATTCCCTGATTTTGAATATTAAAACCATCTAACCAATTTAAATAAATTCTATACCTTTAACTGCAAATAAAAAAAGTAATTTTCGAGTTGAAAGAATTGCGTAAATTTATCAATACGCAAGCGAAAAATTAAAAAAAAAATTTCTTAAATAATTAAATTAAAAATCCTTTTTTAAAATATTTTTAAAATATTTGAATGATGGATTATTTTTATTACCTTAGGACTGAAGCGTTTCTGGTAACTGTTTAACAGTAATAAATAAAACATTTTTTAGTTTTTGTCTAATTTAAAATGATTAAATTGGGCAAATTTTATTAAAAAATTTTGATAAATTTTTTAATAATAAACAACCAAAGGCTTTTTTAGTAAAAAGTTGAAAAAACTAAACATGGGTTTTAAAGAAATCCAACGAGACCGTTTACTTTATTTAAATGTTTGTTTTAGGGATTAAAATTTCACTCGGAATTTTTTTAAAATAAGCAAAATTTAATTTTCACAAATAATCTTACTTTCAAAAACTATCATTCTTTTCTATTGGAATCCACATCATTGTTTTGCTACGTCAATTTTTCGCAGTGATATTATTTCATCGATATTTTTGCTTAAATTAAATTTTTAGCTGATATGTTTTAAACTCGACCTTTTTACTAAATATCATATTTAACAATTTAATTTAAAATAAATAGCGGTTAGCTTTTTTTTTAAAAAATTTAAATATAAAAATTTTTATTTTATTTTAAAAATTATTATGAAGATAATTATGTAATTTATATTTTCAAATTTTTTTAAATATAAATTTAAACAGTGATAAGTCATATATTTAAAAAAAACGTAATTTTTAAAGAATATTCATATATTTGAATAAAGAATACTATTATATCTGCTTTTACTCCCAAAATTGAATAAATAGAAAAATAAAATGGTACATTACTTTTAAAAATTTTAATAATCGATTTTCTAAATTCTTTAAAATTTTTATTTTTATGAGAAATAATAAGGTTAAAAGTAATCAAATCCTAAATTTAAAATGTTAAAATAAATTTAATCCTGATAAATGACCTGTATTCTACTGAAAAATTACCTTCTATAAATAATATGTAAATAAAAAATTAATAATTTATTAACTATAATAACTATAAAATTTATTTTTTCTAGTGTAAAACCAATTTTTATTTCTTTGTGAATGGCGAAGGATGCTTCTAGTATATAAAATCAACTACTTCGATTAAATATAGTAAGTTTTTAAAATTTTATTTTTTCCGTATTATATCATATTATATCAAAATAGTTATTATTTCATCTTTTTTTTAAATGTTTTTCTATTATCAAAAATAATATAAAATTTGCTTATTTGTTGTGAATTAAAAAAAAATTTACAGATTATGCTAGATCTCTGTTTATTGATTATAAAAACCAGGGATAAGCAAACTACGTCCCACCGAGTATTTAAAAACAAGATATTGTTAAAAAATTATGAAATTTTTCTAAATTTTTAGGAATATCAACATATTTTATATACCAATTATGCATAAATTAGGTTTATTCAACAAACAGTTCATAATAAATATATTTTATTTTTTAATTTACCTGCCATACATCTAAAATTTTCACCCACCACTGAAATTAACGTATCCGCGCAATACATTTCTTACCATCTAAAGTCTTATTAACCTATGATTTGCAAATTTCCACCCAAAAAAATGTTAAAATTAGAAAATTTTTCTATAATATCGAACAGTTTATAATATTCTACCATCTATTTAATAAAAAGAATAATAATGAAATATTTTATAATTTTATAAAAGTCACTCATACAATTTCGCCAAAATAAATTTTTATAATTATTCAAAATATGTTAAAAAATATTATCTGAAAATAATTTTTATCTATACATACATTTATTTTTATACTCAACTGATTTTGAATCAAATTGAAAAATATTAAATTTATTAAATCTGTGTTAAAATAAAATTTTATGCTTTAAATCAACAGTCGTCAACGTTTTATTGGTGACAGGCCAACATGCAATTAGTGAATTATACATGAGACAAAAGTTGATTTTTAATCTCCTTTACATCCTCAAAAAATTTCATTGATCGAAAATTTCATAAAACGTATTTTTGCTGTTATTCTTTTAAAAAATAAATTTGTGAAAAAGGAAATTGCGTTATAAAAATGATAAAAATATATTTGAATAATTATTTTTTGTGATAATTATTTTTACACTTGCAAATTTTTGATTAAACTTACATGTATTTAACCTGCAAAATAATATTCTCAACTTAAATTTTTTTAAGATTTTAATCAAATAGAATACAGCGAAATCAAGATCTAGTTATATAAAAAATCTTAACTCAAATTATATTTATGATATCTACAAAAAACCTTAAATAATTCATAATTACTTTTATTTATAAAAATAAATATTTAAAAATTATTTATATAAAAAATGTTAATAAAAATATTTTTTAGTGATTTTTGGGTCTTTTTCTAAAATCTTAAAATATACAGATTCATTTCATTGTACATTTTGCGTATTATAGCTTTTAAATGAATTACTATTCTCAAAATATTTTTTTTGTACTTTAAAGTAATAAAATTTTAAAAAATATTTATTCACATAAATATGAAAGCATTTATTCTTGTCTTACTTTAATTTACCATGAATGTATTTATATTTATAAATTTTGTAAAAAGCTAGTATTAAATTTATAAATATAACTCTAAATTTTATACCATGAATTTTTAAATAGTATCATATATGTTCCTCATTCAAATTTTTAATAGGCCGCACGTTGCTAACCGTTGTTTCAAATCAAAATTTTAAATTTTTTTGAGTAAAAATTTTAAAATATATATGAATATTTAAATTAAAAAAAATAAAAATAATATGTAAATATTTTAATTATCTGTAAAAATTTTTATAATTTTATTTATTGATAAATTTCTTGATAACCTTAATATAATACTCTATAAATCCAACAAATTTCGATGGATATTTTCGATAATAACAATCTATACGTTTTCAGATTTGATAAACCAAATTCGAAATTGATATTTCTTGAAAGCTATTTGGTAATTTTTATTAAATTTTTGTCTATGTTTGAAAATTTTTCGATCTATTTCAAAGTGAAGAAAGATCTTAACGGATAGAAAGAGTGTGTGAAATATATTCAGTGGTACAAGAGAATTGTATTAAATCGAATATACATGAATAATATAAATATGAAGAAAGTCTATTTGATATAATTTTAAATAAAAGCCATGTTTGATAAAAGGAGGTACAAAGACTCACCCAAAGGTCTTTAATTGTTAAAGAAGTAACGTTAAAATAATAAATGCTATCAATTTTATTAATTTTTTTTATGACACTAAACAATCTTAGATCAACAAATGATATTAACTTCGAGTAAATTTATTTATAATCTTTTATTGATTCTAGGAAAAAATGAAAAATTTATATGGTGAATGCACACCGTTCCTTTTTTCAGTTCTAAATGAAATCAAGAATAATTATTGAAGTCAATTGCTATAATACCCTAGATCAGGGAGATGGCAAACTATGCCCGCAGGCCACATGCGGCCCTTCCAAAAATTTTCAAAATTTTTTAATATTATATCATTTTTTGTGAATCCATGATAAGTTTTTACCGTTACTGATTAATTATTTAAATATCCTAAATTAGTATTTCGTTTCTTGTCAACTGGAAATAATTTTTGTTTGAATTTGATCCAATTTGCTAAAATGAAATTAGAAGTGCTATAATTGTGTCAGAAAGATGGGAGTATCTCATTAAATTGTGTAATCTCATGAAAAATTGCAAATTAATACGACAATGAAATAATCTATCGATAATTATTTAGATTAAGTTTGGTTTATAGGTTATAAATATTACTTTTTCATATAAAAATTAAATCATCAAAGAAGTTAAATGAAAAGTAAATTAAATTATAAAATATCGATATTGTTTTATTGAAATTTAAATCACTATTAAAGGTCAAATAATTATTTTTAAAATTTATAAATTTTGTCCGACCATTTTTAACAAATTTTATATATCCCAGCAAATTTGTTTTTTCAAAATTGAAATATTTATTCAATCCTAATAAATTATTATCGATGATAAAAAAATTCACGGTCGAAAATTCTATTTAATATTTACTATAAATTGCTTTCAAACTCTTTTTTTCAGTTTTTGATTTCATATAAATCTGCCGAGAAGCTTTCTCTTGTCTGAAAATAAAAAAAGTCGAAATTAAAGGTAGATGCTAACTGACTGAAATTTGAATCTGGTCCTGCCAATAAAATGATATCAACTTTCTTCTACAGTTCAAGTGCATCATCCTAAAATGTGTAAAGTTACATTCCTTTCATAGATTTTAGTCAAAAACGTCAATTTAAGTGTAAATTCAGCTGAAAAAAACAGGGTTATTTTTTTATATTATTGTCGGTTGTTATTTTTCTATTTTATACATTGTAAATTCAAAGATATATATGCTAACCTCAAATGTCCAAAAATATTCAAAGTGACCTTAATAGAAAAAGTTTACCCACCCTTGGCCTAAATATAGTTCTTTCATAAATCGCTGAGAGAAAATATTTGAAAATATAAAATAACGGGTTCGAATGATATGTATAAGGAATACCACGAAATGATCTTTTTCAAATTACGATAAACTCAAAAAGAATCATTTCTAAAACTATTTTACCAAACTATGTTCCGTATAAAAAATCTTTCCATCACAATTTTTAGAAAATGTATAATTTTTAAGTATCTAAAAATATTATTTTTTGATTTATTTTTTTTATCTTAGCTAAATTTAATTAAAAAAAATACTTTCTAATTTTAATTAGACCCGCTTAAAATGTAAAGCGCTACCATTGTTGCTTAAATTGCTAATTTCTATTATAAACTCAGATAAAATTTTAAACTACTAAAATGAACTTTTATTAAAAATAGATTTTAGGATTATAATTGATAAAAAAATTATAAAATATTTTGTTTAATTCTTTTAAAAATAAATTTAGGATTCATTTAAATTTTCTTTTTAATAAATAAAATAAAGAAATATTCAATAAGATTTAAGTGAAATTGTTGTATTTAATCTATCAGTCATCCTTGACTCAAAATCTATAAAAAGGACTATTTCATCTTTTTTTGCATGAATATGCTTGCATAACTGGGCTGACCTCTCGGGATACCAGTTTATTCCCAGTGAGCCTTACCGATATACCAAAATATTTTAAATTTCTAAAATCGTTGAATTTTTACTTTTTAATTAAGGTCGTGGACAATTTTACAAAAAATATGTATTATTGGCCCAGCCTGGCCAAATAGGTACTCTCTTAACAGTAAAAATATTATTGTAAAACGTTTTAGTAAAATGTTTTTTTATATAATTGCATATATAAATATATTTATTTATTGGCACATAAGTAATGCATGAAATAATTTAAAAAATATAACATCAGGTGTCAATAACGTTCCTATTTCTTAAGGGGACATATCAAGATATATATTAAATTACAAAGCTTCAATTTATTTAACTACTTATTCTTATTTTTACTCATATTTTACAACAAATTACTAACTGACAAATTCATTGCTAAAAAATGTTTTGAAAAGGATGTAAATTACTTATCGATGATTTTGCATGTAAGTTTTTATTTAATAAATCAGAACAGTTACTTTTATGTGATGGTATTTTCAACCATTATTTTAAATATAAATACACTATTTATTTAAAATAAGATCAAGAAAATTGTCTAAAATTTGAAAAGAAAAATATATATACCACACAATTTTTAACTTTTATAATATTTTTATTACATTTCGAGACAAAAATTAATTCAGTTTTTTTCTGTCTATTTCAAACTTTTGTTATCAAATATAACCATTTTGTAAAACTATGTTCGTTTTTAATTTAATTTTTTGTGAAGTTTCGTTAATTCTTAAATAAAAACTCGTTATATTGTATAATTTAGAGTCTATTAGAGAAAATTTTTTTGTGTGTCCTTTATTTGTGCACTTTGTTATTCATGATTTATTAAGACAAAACAATTTTTCACAAATTTTTGTTTACTTCGGTTTTATAATGAAATATTTTTATGTCCTTCAACAAATACATTTTAAGAAACGAAGAAAAGTTTACAAATAAAGATTTTAATATAAAATATTGATATTAAAAAGCTGTTTAGATCTCTTTTGATAAACTGGATTTCTGGAAGTTACAGACATTTTAAGAAATTATTTTTTCAATTAATAGTTCCGGAAAATCAAATTATAATATCAATCCTTCATCTTAAATTCCAAAAAAAAATGACTTGGAAGAATAAAATAATTAAAAAAATGTTCTTTAAAAAATGGAAATAGAAAAGTGTTAAAAAATGTTTAATGTTAATAAATATACTAGTAATGTTTTGGATGTCTTATCTATGCATTTTTTTCAGAAAGTAGGAAAGTGCATGATAATCAATATCTCCTATGTAAGATTATGAATTTCAAAAGAATCTAAAAAATTTATATTAATGAATTAAATCGAAATAATAGAAAAGTTGATATTTTTCGAAAAGCAAAAAAAAAAGAAAATATAACTTGATTAATAAATTTCATTCCCTTCAAACTTCAATACTTACATATAATTTTAATGATCAAATAAAGTACATTTACGTAAGGACAGACTACAAAGAGAAATAGTTTATTAGAATTTAATTTAGTAAAAAATAATTTTTATTGTTCATTTTGTTCATATTTTTAAACTATTTTATCTTTTGGTATTTAATAAAACTTGTTACATAAAAATTCCAAATTATTATCTCAAAGAATCTTAAAAAAGAAAATTTCATCACATCATGTTATATATACTTCTGCATACATTTTGAAAACTAATAAAAGACATAAAATATCAATATAAATAGAAATAGTCAATTAAACCACAGAATAATTGAATAAAATAAATTGATAAAAGAGAACTTATTACTTCTGGTTTAAATGAATTGGGATTCTATTTGTTTGTTGAAAAATGAGACTATAATAATTTTCAACAATCGCTCATATAAAGCAGACAATTCAACTCTGTATTACTATTTAAAATAAAAAAATATATTAAAAAAAGCGAAATTCAGGACGAAAAAATCATCATTAGCAAGGGGGTGGAAGTATTTATACATTTTTTTTTTAAACAACGGCAAATACTATAAAAATTCTGTTAATTTTCATCTTTAAAACATTCCATCTAAAGAAATCCATAAATCCTATATATTCATTGTTCAATTGTACAACACTTAGGATATAAATGTAGAAAAACGATTTTAAGTTATTTTTTATACGATAATTAAAAGTAAATCCTATTTATAAACAATTTATATTTGTAGTAAATTTTATGCAAATATGGTAAAAGTATATTCGATTTAATACGTAATATTAAAAAAAATATATATAGGTGTAACAAATTTATTGGTGTTTGTTCTGATGGCGCAGCAAACACGTAAGATAAATTTTAGAGTTAACAAAGCGGTTATATTCATTTTTTGCCAAATCAAGTTTATACATATTAATATGCAAATTTAATTAATTTTGATATAACGAATTGGACATGAATTAAAAATGATTTAATTAAATTGTTTGAAACGATAAACCACATGCGGTTTTCATAAAATAATCGCAACAGACTTAATATAAGGCAAGAAATATTAAATTTATTTTTACTATTTGTTAATCACGCTGGGAGAATAATAAAAATTTGTATAGAAAAACGCTCTATGAATTCAAATTACGATTGAATATTTTTTTTCATTTATATTTAAGAAATCTTTAACGAAAATAGATTTCTCTGAAAAATTAAAAATTAACATAAGGCTCAAGGAAAACACTATTTAGACTGAATTTTTAAAATTTAACAAAATATGCCAATTCGAAAAACGTTTTGTAAAATTCCGAGTAAACTACATTGTTGTCGTTGTATTTACAAACTTCTATATGGAAACTTCGATTACATTTGGAATGGTAAAAAAACTTAAAATATTTTTGAAAATACAATGAGATATTGACACTATATTTCCAACTACAGTAAGCTTTGAAAGGCTGCTGATGAATATAAATCTTTCAGAAATATTTGTGTTGACATATAACTTTCTTTTTCAAAACGAAAATTAGAAAAGAAAATTTTAGAAATAATTTTAACACAAATGTATACAATATTATAAATTGACAAAGTTTAAAGTTACATGAACCAAAAAAATAAAAAAAATATTTTGATTAAAAGGATTTTAGAAGTTAAATAATTTTATTAAAAGAAGAAAAATATACCTATGAATCAATTTGCCTAATTTAGCAAGTTTTTAATTAACTAAAAACTAAATAAAAATTTAATAAAAAAAATATAGAATTAGAAGTAATGGATTTAAAAAAAGAGAAAACATTTAAATTAACCTAAGTCAAGATTTTTTTAATTATTTATGATAAGTATAACCATGAAAGCATTTATGATTGTGCAATTCTTTTAAATAATTAAATTTAGATTTTTTTAACTCGTTAAAATTTATTTTAGTTTACAAATAAGAATAACATTATCTCCAACTCCAGTTGCATATGAAAGATCTATTTCAAAATTAAAAAATATTTTTGATCCGCCAAGAATTATTTTAAATTGAAATAAATTGGAAAAATTAATTTTGATGACATGAGAAAAAGATATTCTATATGGTGTACTAAACGACAATATTATTGACAAAATAGTAGAATCTAGTTAATCGTCGAAAAGAATTAATTTAATTTTGTAAACCTTTATGACATTATCAAAATTTTATTTTTTAATAATAATCTTTAAATCTTAAATTTTTAAGATGTTTCCGTTTTTAATGAAAACTATGGTAAACTTGATATAGGTGTTAATTAAAAAATTTTCCCGGGTTTTTTATCTCCCCATCCATTTATGGATGCTTGTAAAAATAGAAATTTTATTTGAATAAAAAATTTAAACTTAATTTTTTTAAAATAATTAAAATTTAACAAAATAAAAAGTTTTTTAATTATACATATATTTACTTTTAATTTTTAATAAATATATAGAGCGAAAAATATGACAATGATAAAATGTCGCTGCGAAAAAATTTTGTTGCGAAAAATTGACGTGTAACCCTTCTATTATATGTCTAATCGCTATCTATAGAGAACGATTTATAAAAAATTTTCTAGTGTCTAAATCTTACATTAATTGCAATAATAAACGATTATTGATATTTAAAATCAAGGGTCTCCAAACATTTTTTGTCGCGAGCCACATAATGACATTTTTAAAGTCTGCTTGCCAAAGTTTAAAAATTTTTCTTAAATAAAAATTTAAAATTAAATAACATTTTTCAGACTAGGATTCAAACCAACACGTTTATAAAGGTTAACAGGAGACTTATCGGTACAAGTTATTTGGAAAAACAGGAAGCTGGTTAATTTTGATTAAAGTTTTCTTATATTTGTGGCTTAAGTTTGTATGTTTCTGTTTTAAAAAATGTTTTCAGGTGTTCATCAGTTAATAGAGACCAGAAAAAGAATTTCGTTTACTTTATTAAACGTTTTTTTTATATTCATGTCACTCAAAAAACTGCAATAAAGTAATGACTAATTTTTTTTTAATTTTAAAATGGTTATAAAGAATAAATTTTAAAAATCTACAACATTTGATTTCTTGATTTTGATACTAAGGATTTAATTATAAATTTATTGTTTCCTATTGCAATTCAAAGAATAATTGTTAAATGTTCGAATCAAAAATGTTTAAAAACTTTATAATTTGATGCTTGACCATTCGTATCCTAGAAAAAATTTTTAAAACTGCTTTGATATTTCAGAAATAATATAATTATCAAGATCGGTGAGGAATAAAATTAAAGGCATATTATTTTATTTTTTGCCTCATAGAAATTTGAAAAAAACAGTAAAATAATCTGTGTATCAAATAACAGTTTTCTAAATTAATGATTTAAATTTGAAAAATATATAAATAGCAGATGAGAGAGATCTTGCCAGTGTTGGCAAATAAAAATGTTACGATTCATTTATAATTTTTCAAAAAAGCTAATTTTTATACTTTTTCACAATTTTTAAATAAATCAAATGAATTAATTTTCTCATCCAAAATAATTTATATTATATATATAATAACAAAAAATCGAACGAGAATGCTTACAGAATTAAGTCATCCTACTGAGGTTTTTTGATGGAATATTTAGCAATTCTGCATCTGTTACATTCATGAAGTCACAAAATTGATTACAGTTAATTCTGTGAGTTCAAATACAGCCTTTTGTATCAATAGCGCATTATATTTAACAATTCGATTATTTAGGTACCTTTAGGTATGATTATTTATTAAATTATCCATTTTTATATCAAAAGTTATAAACCTTAGTAATTTTTTAATATTTTCCTTATTTTCTAAGAAGTTATTTTCCAAAAATATTCTTTTAATTGCTGATTTTTACGCCTTATAAAAGTGTTCCTTAAACTTTTTTAATATCGGAGCACTATTATTAACCTGAGAAATTAGACGGGCGCCATTAAAAATTTTTAATAAAGAATTTATGAGGTATCGATTATAATAAAAAGCTAGAAAGTATAAATAATTAAAACGTGTAAGTTTTGAATAAATTTTTGTTTGATGTACAATATTTTTTATATTATATATCGGTTAGAAATTTGACACTTCATATTATTGTCATGTAGACCTTAATCAGAGGAATATGACGATGTGCCTACTCTTAAGTAATCATCGAGAGGATCTTCTGTTAGACAAGATCACTTTTTTTATTTTATATGGTTTTTTTGTAAAAAATAATCTCTTACGCAAGTTACTGGAACTTAAAAACGATTTGATTTCGTTTGTAGCTTTTCTTTATAATAAAAAAATAATTTTATTAACCTATTCTAAATGTTCTCGTCTGAAAAATTTCATTTGGAAAAGATATCAATCTATAGATCTCAAATTGCCACATCTATCTCATCGATAAAACTATTTATAAATTTAGAAATTTTTTTAGCGATTTCGCACACATTTAAACAGCAAATAAAATGATAAGTAAAAAATGTGACTAGTTATTCAATTATCGTGAACTGCTGAAATTTTATTTCGAAATAAGTTTCAAGTAATTGACGACTAACAAAAACGGCGAAAAGTCAACTTTGACATTCTATTACATTTTTTCATATTTGAACATATTTTTATTTCCGAATCATAAGATGTGATATGCGAAAATTCGATTTTGCATTAAATGAGCTAATTGATTTAATCATTGTAGCGAAATTTAAATTACTTTCTAACTTTTACGTTTTTTAAATATAATTAAATTTTCAAATAAAACTGCGACAAAACCTAAATCTTCAACGCAAGTTATGTTTTTTTTAATCAACAAAAGTTTGTTTTACAGAGTTTTGATAAATTTTTATTTCTTCTAATTAATTGACGAATCTCGACAAATTTTCACTTACTTAGCCACCGTACTTCACAATAAAGAATACGATCTAACTTTAAAATTATCAAAAAGATCTTTGAAAAAATGATGATGCAAAAGAAAAGAGAAACTAGTTAAACGTTGATAATTTTATGAAATACCTTTAATAAGTGGTCAAAGAATAATACTTAATAACACAAAATGTCCTGAATGATAATGCAGCCGTAATACAATAAATTAGGAATTGAATCATCTTTTCTTCCATGGAAGAGAAACACATTAATACAACCACCTATTGGTGGTGCACTATTAGTGTTTATGTTTGATACTTTTCTAAAGACATATTGATTGATTTCACATAGTTAATAAATGTATTATAAATCTCTAACCTTATTTTCGACCTTTCATTGGTAATTTTTTAAGAATTTCCTTTATAACACTATAATCTTTAAATACATTTCCAACAAAAATTGCAAGCTGAATGAGTATGATATATGTCTATTGACTCGTGAAATTGAAGAGAGAAGTTTTTGTTTTTTTCTGAATTTATCCTTAATTAATTTTTAAAGTTTTCTAAAAATTTTGTGAATATTTCTTGTTATAGGAATATCTAGTAGTCGTAATGTTGTTATTGCTGGTATAATTTTATTGTTTACTATAAGCCCTAACAAACAAAAACCTGCACCAAACCCTTAAAGTCTGGTTATAATGCATCATTATTCATGAAAGAATTTTTCTTTTTTTGCCAACAAGTGAGAAATTTTCTAACAAGCGATAATGTTATTATTTTTGGACTTAGATAAAGCGACAGTGAAAACTGACAGCAGTCTAGACAAGCTTGATTTTTATTTTAAGAATTGATTTTTCCATAAAAAGGAATCATTTTCATAAAAAATTGTTATGGTTTGGTTCAAAGTTGCATAGAATGTTGTTTTTTTTATGTATGAAAACAGTCTAATCTCACATTAAACAAATGAATCTATCTAAAACTGAAACATAACAGGTATTTCTTCCAAATCAACATTGAATTTGTATGTGCTCTTTCTTTTACTCATTTATTGAAAATATGAATATTTTTTTATATTGTGCGTGGAAGGTTTTTATATATCTAGTTGTTAGTTTAGTTTAAATTATCTCTTTTTAGATAAAATATTATAAAATTTAAGACATTTTTTTGGGAAAATTAAGGTTTAATTTAATTTACTTTGAGCCATGTCTTAGTTAAAAATCTTCAAATACATAATCGTAAATATATATAATTGATAAACATAAATAAAAGGCAGATTTGTGTGTGTAAGTTAGAAAAAAAACTTTAATTAACTCTTTTAAACATTTTAACGGTCTTTTATATTATTTAAACTCAAAATAATTAAATTTCAAAAATAATCTCGAAATAGATTAGAATTTTGATTATTTCGTTGCGGGCGCATAAAAAATTCATCGCGGGCGCCGCGTTGAGGACCTCTGCCCTATAGTCTTTCATATTCAAATAAATACTCATAAACCAACTTATATATATTTAAAAAAAAAGATAATTTGCAACCGTTATTGCATGAATTATAAATATATATTAGTTTTTGGTTATTATTAATTTAAAATTTACTCGTCTCAAAATAAATTTATTGGGAGATATATCTGACACGTGATTTTATTAATAAATGTAAATATGTAACATTAAAATTATTTTTCATTTGTTTTGGAAATGATTCTTTACATATAAAATGAACTGTTTATGAAACAGTGTTTGAATAAGATTTATTTTTGAAAAAAGGTCGATTTTTTTTTGTATAACTTTTTCGCTAATTCATTAAAATATTTCTAAAAAGCTGACTATTTATTTAATTGTTTAGTTTTTTCAATTTAAACGAAAGCAACGTCTAAATATTCACGAATGGCGACTTATTTAGTGTTTTCTTTGTATCATCACTTCTTTTCCTTACATAAAATATTTCTCTTCGATTGTTTAATTTTCAGTGTAATAAGTGGATTAGTATATTAGATTTATCCTGATAAATGATAAGTTTTAGATAGCCTCTTAAGGTTATATTTCTCGCAATAAAGTAGTATGTTGTATGTAAGTAAAATAATATTGATATATAACCCAAAAATTAATAATAGCTTACATTCCTATGTTCCTGAAAACCTCTGTTTTCCCTCAAACTATTAATTTTCACTTTTATATTGACTTTTTAGAATATAATTAAACAACGAACAAAACAATTTATTTCGATAATAGCATTTGATTTTGATTTTTTTAACAGAATAAATATTATTTTTATTAACGCTAAAGTAACATAATAGAAAAATATAACATCAATATTTGAAAATGTGTTTGATTTTGGCACCAATTGTTGTAAATGAAAAATACTAAATGGATGGAATTTTCTATATTTAAAAAGTCGTGCTAGGCGAGTTGGGCAAAATAAAGATGCGCAAAATACAGTTGCGTAAATTTACAGATATGCAATTTTATTAATATGCAAGCGAAACTTTAGAAAAAAATTTTTTTTTCATCAATTATTACATTAATAATCCTTTTTTAATATTATTAAAATATGTGTCATTCGTGTAAAGAACATACTTTTTTTTAAATTAAAAGATTAATTCACTTAAAATGATTTTATTAGTAAAAACTTTAAGTCAAATCATCTTCTGTTTTTATTAAAATATCAATAATTAAAAAACAAAAAATAAAGTATATTGGAGCAAAATTCTAAATATAATATGAGTTTATCGTAAAATACGATGGAAAACAATTTAAGTTATCTTTTAACCATAATTAAACATATTTATGAATCATCTTGAAAAAATGTTTAAAAATATTCAATAATGGCAGATTAAAATTTTCTTTTGAGAAATTAAATAAATTTTAATTATTGAATATTTTGATTTTCCTTGGACAGAAGTGTTTATGGTTATTGTCTAACAGTAACAGAAAAAACTTTTTTGTGAGTTTTTTTTATAATTTTAAATTAAATATGGTATATTTTATTCAAAATTTGGATATAACTTTTTTATGGCAAGAACTAAAGCTTTTTTTTACTAAAAAGTTGAAAAAACTAAATGGTAATATTTAAGAAATCAAACTAGACAATTTATTTCATTTAATATTTTGTTTAAAAATAAAAAATTCTTTCGGAAATTTTTTAAATTAAGCAAAATAAAAATTTTTTTAAATAATCTAACTTAAAAAACTATATTTCTCTTCCATTGTATGTCTATGCACTATCTTCAGTAAACGATTAATCAAATTTTTTCAGTGCCTAATTCTTACGTTTGTTATAATAATAAACGATGATTTATACATAAAATCATTTATAATCTACAAATACTCTTAAATTTATAATCTAATTATAAAAAATAGCAATGATCATATCTATAAAAGATTAGACCGCTTGAAATCGATATAATAATTTTTTTTAACTTTCAAACTTGTCCTTTAAAACATTTCTCTCGTTAATTTTCTCACAAAGAATATGATGCATTTTAATTTTACAATTATAATCTAAACATCTACTTTAATAGAACCTTAAAAGTTTTTATTTCTCAATCATTTAATTTTTAATTGAACATTTAAAATCTATTGTCACAAAAGAATGTAATAAAATGTAAAATAGAGTCACTAAATAGATGAAATTAGTTAAAGTGATTTTTATTGAAAAATTTAAAATTTTTGTAGATTTCGATTGTTTTATTGAAATTCTAAATCTTTATGATTGAAGGCACTTCTACTTTTCTCTTCATTTACAAACCGAAAACGACATAAACGCATTCTCGTTTTCTTTAAAATAAGGGGTATTGAGATCGAAATAGATATTTTTTCAGATCAAAATTAAGTTTCTTGTTGTTTTTTCAAGTGATTTCAATTAAACGAGCAAAAGTGATTTTAAAAATAAGATTTTGAAGTTATTTTAAATATCCATTATTTAAAAATCGATGTAATTATGAAAATTAACCAAAAGATTATTTAATAAATTACATTTTAACCTCGATTATACCAACTAATTGGGTATGAAGGTACTTTATATAACAAAAATCCTTATAATCGATAAAGAATAATTGAAAAACAAAAAAAAAGTAGGACAATAGGACAATACATATTATTATTTCAATTTTATAATGTATTATTAATAACTTTCGTAAAAAGATCGTAAAAATTTTTAGATTAGTTTTAAACATTGTAGTATTTAATGAAACATTTCAAATTTATATATTAGTAGTTTTAAATAAACAATATTTTAAGATTGTGTTAGTCATAGAACTTATTTGAAACTCTTCGAAAAAAGAAAATTTTTAATTTAGCATATTAATATATTAGTATTTTAAATTTAAAAAAGATCCAGATAATAAAGGTTCTACTGTAAAATGTTTGAATCTATGTTAATTTATATATCATCATAATTAAATGATTTGAATCAAAGGTCGGCAACATACAATCCGTCGATGCAACTATTCAAAATATCCGCTGTTAAAATATTGAAAATAAATTTTTTTACATTAATATTAGAAACACAAAATTTATTAAAAAAAATTAGTGTGAATTAACATCAAACAAGAAAATATTTTTTTTTAATTTAATGAATATAAATATATTTTTTAAAATATTCCTCTTCAAAGCAAAAAAAAATTATATCAGCCAAAGTATATTCGTCTAACACAAAATTAAGAATGTTTAAGTATATAAATTATACTACTAGATTGTAAAACTCGTATAATGGAAAAAAATATTGTGGTGAAAATTTTTTATTTTAAATAATTCGTATCAGAAAAAGTTAAAATTAAAAATATTGCATTTCAGACATAAACATAAAAAGATTATATTATTCAGTTTTTTGTTCTATACACAACATAAACAGGCGGAAATTTTAAAAATTACCTTTTATGTTTATCAATTTTTTTTTATTTTTATAAAAAATCGTTGACATTTAAAACTAGAGTTAGATTGTGTTATTTTATGGGTATTTTAATTCAAAGATATTTTTAAGAATTCAAAACAACAAGGTGTAAATTAAAAATTGAGAAATATAGAATGTGAAAAATGAATATTTCAAGAAAAAGGGTAAACGATTATTTTTGCTACTGAATTAAAATTAACATCTATTTTTTATATATTAATATCTTTAATAAAAATGTTCAAATAATATAAAACAAAGTTGTACTCAAATTTAAAAAAAACAAAACTAGATATTATTCAGTTATGATAAGTTACAGAAAAATTGAAATTCATAAATATTTAACATATTTAGCTCATCAGCAAAATGTATTGAAAAAATATCAAAATTAAACCGATGACGAGATAATTACGTGACCTAGATAACATGAAATTGATTATGAAATTCATAAAAAAATAATGTTTGAAGTAATTACAACTATATATCCTGATAAAAATAAATTAATAAAAACTAGTTTATTTCACATGAAAAATCACAAAACGATTAGAACAAATAGAATTTCATCTGCAGAAAAATTTAATAAAACACAAAATGAATTTATTTATTTCTTTTTATTAGATTGACGAATGACATCAAAAAATGTAACTTAATTTTTAAAATTTGTAGAAAAATTGATATTTTTATTTTATGATTGAATAATTTCTAAGTTGGTAACTTTTAGGGTCAAACTAAGATGAATAATAAATTTGAAAAAATTGAAGAAACAGTTGACTCATGAGGCATACACTACAAATATTTGAAGTGTATTACCACTGATGATACCAGAAAAAAAATGAATTGACAATTATACGAAGATTTCACCGTTTCAAGAAAAATTTATAACCAAACGATATAACCCCGTATTTATTTGACTTTATAATCCACAAAAATGCATTATTTTCAAAAATTTTAAATTTAGCTCCATTGTGAATTTATTTTTATTCATTATAAATTATATAAAAAGTAAAAGGTAGAATATAAGTAACTTCAATAAGTTTTGACAAAAAAGAAAAATTGTATATGACTGGATTTATTATTGTCACGTAAGATGGTTTAGTGTAGAAAATGCACCATAAAGATTTTGAAAATTAAAGAAGATATAATGGATTTTAATGCATGAAATAAAACAATTCAATATCTAAACTATCTAATTTAAATTTTCTCTTAGATAACGCATTTTTAACTGATACAATTACTTTTTAAAGACTTTGATATAAATCATAAAATAAAGAGAATCTTGATAAATGATAGAGATTCGTATGTAAAAGCACTGCAGATTTAAATTAAGCATACTTTGACTAAACATTATTTAAAAAATCATCATTTTCCTTATTGTGGAAGCTCGTTAAAAAAAAGACTGCGCTTACAATATCAAAAACAAAATTTCCTAAATATATTAAAAATTAAAAAAAATGACTAATTTCAACTATTTTCCGAATTCTACATCAATGTAAAAGAAATGAAGTTATTTAATTCCTTTAAAATAAAATAGCTGAATATCGTCATAATTTGCAATAGAAGTTGATTGATCTTCAGACTTATGATATTCTAAGGACAATATTAGTACCATAACAGTCTCAATAATTTTTTCAAGTCTTCCATAGTAATAATTCTCAAATATAAAAAATTTTGAGAATAAATCAAAGCCAGATTCTCAAGTAAGTTTAAATGCGAACATAAATAATCCTTTTTGAATTATATAACAACGAATTTCATATGAAGCAAACTGAAAAACGTCTCCTTGCAACTTTGAGAATGAAACCCAAATATTTTTTAATTTGATTATGATTAGAAAAAAATATTCGACATTTCATAATTTACATTAAATTTAATTTAATTTCTAACAAATTTTAAATACATATATTTTATTTTCATTATCTATCTTTAGTCTTCTTTTTAGAATTTTTTTTATAAATATTTTTTGTTTTTAGTATTAAAAAAAAATCTAAAAGTTGTGGCTGTATTTATTACAGTTATAATTCAAATTTATTTTACTATTTTTTGCCAAATTTGTTTATAAATTAAATTATGTTTTTTATAAGAAGCAAAGAGCAAAAAAAATTTTATACCGTTAAATCAATGAATCAAATGTGCAAATGTAAATTTTATTATAATTCAAATGTTAGTACATCCATAGATCAAAATTTTTAGAAAAACTCAT
The DNA here is from genome assembly GCA_037177535.1 of Pseudomugil gertrudae. Taxonomy (NCBI): domain Eukaryota; kingdom Metazoa; phylum Chordata; class Actinopteri; order Atheriniformes; family Pseudomugilidae; genus Pseudomugil; species Pseudomugil gertrudae. The sequence continues at coordinate 47,182 of JBAMHV010092579.1, forward strand.
AATCCACAAAAATTTGCTGACCTTTGATTAAAAAAACAATAAAAAAATTGTAAAAAAAAATTCTTATAAAATCGAATTGTGATTGAAATAAATTTATTAATTGAATAAAAATAAATGATTTATATCAGATTAATCATATTTGATTTCGCATTTAATCTACGACTGCTATTTTTTCATAAATTTTAACTATGATGATTCATATTTTAAGCTTTAAGGGTCGATGTTTTTAAAAATTAATATCATAAAATGACACACATGTTCTATCAAAAAAAATAATTTGCACTTGCATCAGAAACGTTCGAGTTATTTTTCAGAAATATTTAAAAATTGAATTAAATTTTTAACTCTTTTTAAACATCTTATAATTATATCTTTTCGTTCATCAATATTATTTTTATTAATTTCTTTTGTGATCATTTTTGTAACATGTCATAATTTTAGAGAAAATAATCACATTTTTATAAATTTCAATGTTTAAAAAACGGGAATTACATGTTTTAGAGTAAAACTTTTTAAATAAATATTATTTTTATTGGTTTACATGATGTCGTTTGAATGATGTTCAAATAAACTTTATTAAAGGATTTACATAAAATGTATTTTTTTCTTTAGAATTATTGGATTTTTTAAAAAATTAAAAAAAAAATTACATTGCAATGTAAATATATAATTATATCCCATAAATAAAATAGTAAAAGCTATACAATTTACATATTGTTATACGCATTTTTGAACTTAATAATTTATATTTCATCTATTCTAAACAAATTTTTAATTAGATCTGGTTACTCAGTTCTAATAATTGTAAAAGTTTATTGATAAAAGATTTTTAATTTTAATTAAGCTTTATATTTTTATTTTATAAAAAATTTTTAAATTAATACCAGGTTTTGCATTTTATCTGATCCAACGTGATTCCAATTTCATCCATCAAGATTCCAATTACTTCCACTGTGATTTTTATATTCATCCAACATGATTTTAATGATAATCTATTTAACGTTCGCGCATTTTATATTTTTTTATAAATGTGTTAATTTAATTATGTGACCGTATTTCAAGAGGTCAGGGATATAAAAATTCGCCGCGTGATCAGATAAGGGAAATTTCAGAGAGAAGTATCAATTTTACTATACGTACCTCGACCTACGATCTTATCATATGTAAATCGGTAGAATTGAACAAGCTCTTCAAGATCACTAAACCATGGTGAAGTACGCACCCCTCTATTAACTCCAGAACTAAAATCGAGAATCCATTCATTAATTAATGATCATATAACAACCACAATTGAAGAATTTAAAAAAGCTCTGCAAGTGAATGTGTGCTTAAAAACTGTGTTGAGATGGGTACACGATGAGGGCTTAACATAATAAATGACGAGGCATATAATGAAGAGACGAAATAATCAAGATGGTTAATTAAAAAAGTGGAATATATAAGATTGTTTTCAACTTATTCCACAACTGTCAGGTATCGCAATGTAATATTCATCGATGAATCACCTCTGAATTTGCATATGTTCCACAGTCATTCATAGGCTCTGAAAGGTGTGACTCCAAATCCTATCGTCATACAAAGAGGACGATATGTGACAAGTATATTAGCAATTAACACTGCTAATATTATACATTGTGAAGCTATCACTAGTTCTGTCAACAAGAAATCTTTCATTCATTTATTTCTGAATTAATAAGAATAATGTGTTCAAATGAAAAATTTACATTGGTAATGGACAATGTAAATTTTCATCGTGCAATAAAACTAGAGAATAATGATAATTTTCATTTAAAGTTTCTCCCTCAATATTCTCCTTTTATTGATTCATGTTAGGAGGTATTTTTCTATTTAAAATCAAACGTGAGAAGAAATACTCCTCCAGTGGGAACAGACGATTTAATAAATCGAAGAGGAGTTGCTGCTCAAGAACTTCTTAATCATATTTTATGAAACTATTTTTCCCATTGTAAAAGTATTTTCGAATCCTGCATTAAAATGGAGGATATTCAAAGAGACTAAAAATCTTTTGGATTATTTTTTTTATTTAAAAATATTAAGTTTTATGAAATTGTTTTTTAATACAATAAATAATTTTTTTTAATATGATTATTTAGCTTTGTATGATATTAAAAATCACGTTTAATAAACTTCAAAATCACATTGGATGTAACTGAAACCACCTTGGATGATATTGGAATCATTTTGGATGAAATTAAATGCAAATCCGGCTAATAAATTCTTATTTACATGATTTATTTTAAATTTTAATGTCTGAAGTTAATTACATCAAATATTTATCCATATAATATATTTTTACAAATCTTTAAAAAAATTAAATTTTTTAATATAAATTAATTGAAAGCATGTTTATATCAAATGTTTAAAAATTATATTCATAAAAATTGTTTTAGATAAATTCTGAACCTTATTTAATTTAAAAGGTTGATGTAAATTAAAAAAAAATTATAAAAATTAATTTTTATATAAAAAATATCAAAAAGTTAAAAATAATTTATTGCCATTTTTAAATTGTCTATGCATAAGTGAAAAAAAATTGATATGTACAAAAACTGGTTGGCAGATTTCGAAATTGTAATCCACATATTGGAACATTCGTCTCTAAAGTACGGCCCTAGAACCATTTTTGAATCTGGTCTGTATATATTTTTAGAGTAGCGCATTTTTAGATATATAAGAATTATAATAATATTTATAAAATATTTTGATTTTTCTTTTCAAATATAGAAAAATTTATCCGTTAAATAATTTTCATATTGAACAATTAGTGCTTAAATCAATCATATTTCGTTGATATTGATGTTGTATTCATCTCTTATTTAACTTCAATTTTTTATAAAATTGTTATTTTTTCACGAAAAATCAGAATTCATTGTTTTTATTGAAATTAAATCTTTCATTTGTGTTTAATTACATCCAAAAATTTTAATCAAAATGAGAACAAGATTAGTTTATGGTGAGTGTAGAGGTTTTTGGGAGCACAACCATGTAGATTTTTTAATGACTTTGTATGGATATTAAAGTTAATTTAATTACATTCAATGTACTATTTCATCCCAAAAATTATAGAATTCGGAGGTATTATAGAACCAATAATTTACAAAGCTGATTCTAATTAACTTTTAAACTTATTATTCTCAAATTTTAACATTTAAAGAATAATTTTTTATCAAAAAAAAACATAATCACAAAAAAATAGAAAATAGGTCAGCTATTTTTATTCGTGAAAGATTGATTTGCTTTCGTTTTAGCTGAAAAAAAAATTAGCCATTAATAAATTATTAGGCTTTTAGAAGTTTTTCAATGAGGTTGAGAAGAAGTTATACCAAAACAAAATAAAATTTATGTTCAATAGAATATTTTAATGGAAAACGCTGTTACTTGAAAAGTTAATTTTTATATTTAAAAAAAATAATTTGAAAACCTGAAGAAAAAGAATTTAAATGTTACATATTTATAAACAATTTGTCAATTTATGTTTCAGACATCTAAAATATTTATTTTTCAAAGAAATTAAATTCTTTAAATTAAGTAATTGAAAACTACGAGATATTCATATTATATATAAAAAACAACTAAATTTATCTTTTTTCAAATTTAGAAACGTCGGTGAAATAGTAATGATTTGAGAATAAGAAACTATAATGGCTAAAATCTAATCGCGAAAAAAAAATTAAACAAAGAAAAACTTCTTGACCAAAAGAAAAGTATATTCATAATTGTCAAGATTTATAATCGCTGATATAACGTAAGATATATAAACAATAATTATTCTTTGAAAGGTACATAAATAAATCAACTGTTATATTACTGGTTCTTTAGACAATAAACTATATATGATCTCACACATTAATTCATCAACATTGCCGTAATTTCATATAACTAACAGATGCTGAGTTTGCTAAATATACTAAGGAAAAATTATAGTAAGATGACTAAATGCTGGTAACAATCTTGTTTGATTTTTTGGAGTTTTATCTATTACAAAACCATTACTTGACAAGAAAAAACATTCACATAATTTGTTAAAAAATTGTGAAACAATATCAAATTTACACTTTTTATCAAATTAATAATACATTATAATGTTTTGATATAATAATAAAAGAAGAGACCATGTTCATTTGTTATTTATAGGTCAAATTAAATTCCTGCGTTTTAAAAACTGTCAATTGGAGGTTTTGGTTATTTGAAAGTTAGTTTTCTCATTTTATACGATGTGAAAAATAGAAAAAATTAGCTATAATTATATTTTAAACCTGTTCATCTTATGATATGATTTTGATAAAATAAGGCAGATTAAATGATTTTTTATATCGATGGATTCCATTTTAATTATGTATTATTCCAAAATCATTTTGATTTGAACATTTAATAATTATCCGTTAAATTACAATTGTAAATTATAGATTAATAACTAAATCCTCAGATCTAAATGTATTTAAGTAAACCTAGTAAAATTTCATAAATTTCATCTTTATGACCATTATAAAATTTTAAGAAAATATCGTCATGAAATATTTTCAGTTAATTGAGTAACATATGATTTTTAAAAATATTTTCAAAAATAGAGTAACCAAAGTAATCCCATTACTTATCTCTATTATGTGATGAAAATTTAAAGCATTTGTAAAAAACAGTTATTTCTCACACTTAAACCACAAATTGAGAGAATTTTATTCAAAATAATACAGTTTTATGTTTTTCATAATAGTTTATATAAAAAGTCTCCTTTTGATCTATTTAGCATATTACATTGAATCTTAGATAAAATTATATTTTTATTTAATTTTCAATTTTTATTTAAGAAGAATCTCTAAACTTTGGACCACAACATAGGAAGTTTGAAACATCTGTATTTGAGTTTATTTATAAATAAATATAGTGTAGAACAGAAGTTTTCAACCTAATGCTGACTTATGATTAAAAATTTGCCTGTTACAAGCCAGCTATAATTAAAATAAATTTCTTAAAGATTTAAATTTGTATTTTATTATTTAAAAAAGCAGTTTAATTTAAAAATATATTTTAGTAAAAAAATAGAGCAATATAGGCGATCTATTTTCTGTATTTAATTAATTGTATGGCTATGGTTTTATCTTTAATTGTTCTTAATTTAAAAGTTACTTTAAATAATTTAAATTATGGATTAATTCTTATTTAAAATTTCAATGGAGTCCGCAGCATTAATAAAATATATAAATGCGTTATTTACTAAAAAAATGGTGGATGATTACTGGTCTAGTATATGAAATTATTTAAATAAATGATAAATTTTTCATTTACAAAAAATAATTAAAATTTAAAATTAAGTTATCAAATTTGTAATTATATTTTCTCTGTGTTGCAAAGATAATTACATTGTTTTTTTAAACATAATACTTATATCAAAAATATTAAATATTTGCTAAAACAAATCATATAATTTCTAAAATCATATTTTTTATCGCGTATTATTTTATCTGTATGGTTCCTTTTTCGTCAATTTGACAAACTTTAATTAATCTTTTTACACCTAGTCTTTATTAAATTTAAGGTAAAATATTTTGATTTATTTTGAATATAAAGTTTAATTAAGAATATGATTATATTTTTATTTTTTTCATAAATAAACCTTTAACAATCCAAAATTAAAAAAAGTCGTATAACTTAACGATTGCAAAAAGCTTAAACGGCGATTAAATATGGCGAATTCAAAAATTTTTTTTAATTTAGTTTAAAAAAATTATGAAATAACTCTTAATCTTAAAAATTTTATCAGTAATATTTATGGATCTTTAGGATGGAAAATGAAAAATAATTTCAAAGAAAAAGCAAATGATAGTTTTATAAAAATATTTTTATTTTTTGTAAATAATTTTTTAAATTTATTATTATAAGCACATTGATTGATTTTGAATTAAAATAAGAAATTTAAATATAAAATAAGAATCTATAATTTTATTTATTATAGATTTTAAAGAATTTTAATATTTTCTAACATAAAAAAATTAAGCCATTCATAAGGTTTTAAAGTTCTATATTTGTTATTCATGATATGCTTTTTTTTTGCCCACTGTTTAAATATTTTCAATTATTTGGGTGAAACGTTTATATTTTGATGGTTCAAAAAATTTAACTTGTTACAAACAGTCGAATGTATATAAGCAAGTTCTCTTGATTCTTTAACGCGCCTTTTCGTGAGATACAAAAATTATTTCCCTACAAATATGTTGACTTTTTTTAGAGTTTGTTATCTTTAACTGTTTGGAATCATTATTAAAATTTTTGTTGAATCATTTCCCTACTGACCCTACCGAAAACCCGTGATACACCTAATAATCGTCTGACATTAAATTATCTTTTACAAAATGACTTCCGTCGATTTTTATAAATAAAAAGTCATATTATTCTAGAATTTAACATCGTAAGTATCCACAAACTAATTTATCTTTATAATTTTAATATAAGACACTGAATAAAATATAAATAATCTAATATTTGTGTGTTAGAGGCTACGATATGTTAGTACATTTCAATACTCGTGTGATCTATTTCCAAAAGAAACAATTTATAAATTTTTTGAAAACGACAATTTAATATATTCCAACCACGTTTATTGGAAATAAGCTTATTTCTTTTTACAAAATTTATGGTAATAAACATCTAAAAATTTTTATCTGATTATTTTGTTTATTGTAAATAATTATTGATAAAAAATATTTTGATTTGCAAAGTGATTTTATGATTTTTAATGCAATTTTAAAACATAATTTATGCACAAGGTATGCAAATATAAAAATTTATAGTAACTACATTTAAACAAAAGTCAATGGAAAAATTAAGGGCGTGACTAATCATCACCGCAAATGGATGCTCCATATTATTCTCTCGATAAAACTATGCACAAACCTCGAAAAGGTCTCTCTGCCACCCATACTAACAATTCAACAATATTAAACTTTGAGACGAGCGAAATACATCTATCATGCACCTAAATGTCGAAGGTATCAGTAAACCGAAACTCGAAATTATCTCACATTTAGCTTAAATAAATAATGTTAGAATTATATGCCTACAAGAAACACACCTTGATACCAATCCATGAATCCGATTAAAACTAAAAAATTTTATTCTAATAAATTATTGGCTTCACAAGAAGCATGGCAGAGCATCTTATGTTAGAGACGACACAAAAAACTTCAAATCCAACGAAAACATTGAAATTTTTGATACTATGCAATCGATAAAATCTTCATTACTAATGTCTATAAACCTCCATCCGTTAAATGATCGAATTGCCATCCGCTACCTTATATCGAAAATGACTCTATCTTTATCGGCGATTTGTACTCGAGCCACTATATTTGGGGTTATAAAGAAAACGACTCAAACGGTATAAACATGATGAACTTGGCTGATAGAAACAACGTAAGTCTTGTTTTTAACCTTAAATAAGACAAATCTTTTTTCTCTGCCAGATGGAAAAAGTCATATAACCCAGATCTCACATTCATCAACCTGAAATCATCCTCAAATCAGGAAATTTCTCGCTCCTCTCTCGAACCCTTTCCGAAGAGTCAACATTGACCAATACTCGTGTCTATCGGATTTAAAATCAAAACAACTGAACCTTACCCAGTTCCAAGATGGAACTTCAAAAAAGCTAATTGGAAAATATTTCAATTGATCACTGAAAAAAGTATCCCGAGAATTCCAATTGACGTAATATCTATTGAAAAAATATACGGTAGATTTTGCAATGCCATTTTTCAAGCTTCATATCAATCGATTCCCCAGGGTTTTGATAAAAAAACAAAATCATTGACATCGACAAAAACTCCGCCCAACTTCTTAAATTATACCAGGAAAATCCATCCCAACAACTTGCAGAAGAAATTATGAACTGAATAAATACTTACAAAAAACAAAAATGTGTTGAAACTGTAACCAACTTAGATATGAGACACTCTTCAAGGAAATCTTTTAAATTGTTACGATACCTAAACCAATCGCAGTCAAACGATCCTCAACCGAGAATTTCTATATCGCAAAAATCTTTGCCTCACACCTAAAACAAATAAGTAATTCTCACATAAACAGTAAATTTAAAAACGACATAGAAAGAATATGGAAATCTTTCAAAAATTAAACAAATCTTATGTAAAAGCTTCACCCGTTACGTCATTGGAAATCGACAATGCATTAAAAAATTTCAAAAAACACGGCGTTCCAGGCCACGATAAAATATTCCATGAATTTATAGCAAATCCCGTACCGCGTGGAAGGGGAATGGCTTTCAAAATTTTTCACGATGTCCTTACATTCTCTAACTCTACCGAAAATCTGGAAAATCTCAAAAATTATCGCTCTTCCGAAACCAAAAAAAAACATAAATGCCCTAAAAATTAAGACCTATCTTAATGTTATCTGTCACATTTGAATTCCTCGAAAAAATTATATACTATCGAATTTCCCCTTACCTAGACTCATTTATACCGATTGAACAAGCGGGTTTCAGAAAACAGAGATCAACAGAGGAACAAGTATTAAACCTAACAACACATATTCATAACGGTTTCGAAACAAAGAAAAATACCGCTGCCGTCCTAATTGACTTATCTTCAGCCTTCGATACAGTTTGGATCAAAAGGCTTCTCGTCAAAATCTCACCCACTTTCCCTGTTTGGCCAACCTTTGACCCTTGATTCTTTCATAACAAATCGCGAATTTACAATCAATAGAGCGAATAAAACCTTTAATCCCAAACGATTAACTAATGGTGTTCTGCAAGGCTCAGTTCTATCTCCCTATCTATTCAAGCTTATATTAGCGATCTACCTCTACTTAAATCAAAAAAATTCATCTTCGCCGATGATATCTGCATCGCTGCCCAATCGAATTCTATTAAATTACTTAACTCAATTTTTTCCTATGACTTGACAAAATTACATAAATATATTCTTAACTGGTGACTCATGATCAATATTTCAAAAACAACTGCATGCCTCTTTGATCTCTCTAACCGAACAATCAGATCCAACCTATGCATCAAACTTGAAAATGATAGTATCCAACTACCCGATTCACCAACATATTTAGGAATAACACTTGATAGAAAATTAAACTTCTTAAATCACTTAACCAAGCTCTCTGCAAAACTGTCCAAAAGAATATCAAAAGCTTCAAAACTTGCCTCAAATCTTGGGGATCAAACACTCACACAATCCGCACTAGTATCTTCCGCCTACTCTATATTGCATCCGAATATTGATGCCAATCTTGGCTACACTCGAACCACACAAAACTTATTTATACAAAACTAAACGACTGATTAAGATTAATTTCGGAAACAACTAAAGGCACTCAAAATCAATGGCTTCCGGTTCTAGCCAACATTTCCTTTGCTCATTTAACAAGAGAACATAAAACAACTAAATCTATTCATAAAATCATGAAACTTCCAACCATCTCTCTTTATGACGAAATCTTTCATCATCCTCCTAAAAAACCTAAATCCACCAAACCCATCTGGAGTCGACCATCTATATTCCTTGAATCAGAAGTTTTCCATAAATGGACTGAAGAATGGTACAATTCCTTACCCAAAAACTCCCACCTAATAAGCATACCACATGAACTAGTTCCAGGGCAAGACATACCCCGCCAAGAATAGAGCATTTAAAAACAGATTTAGAACCGATTCAGGTCTAAGCAATTACACAAAAAATAAATTTAAACTGCAAGATAACGCCACATGCGAATTCGATAAAACAACCACACAAACGATGAAGCACATCATTAACGAGTGCCCTCTATATAAATATCACGAAAAATTAGAAGATATCTTTAAAGCAAATGATATGGCTGCTGAATGGCTGATACAGGCCAAACGTTATTAGATTATTTATTTATATTTAATGGAAAAATTTTCAGACGAATATTTGAATTATCAAAGTAATAAAAATAAGAATTTAAAAAATGTTAATCTTTTTGGAATTGCGCATATATGCGGCTTTTTATGCTACAATCCTGAAGTTATACCCAAAAATTTGAAAAATTATTAAAATAATATTCAAAATTTTATAAAATGTATAAAAAATATGCAAATTATACTAAAATTTTAAAAAATATTAAATTTATTGATTTGTAATAAACAATTGAGGTTAAGAAAAAAATTAATGAAAAATACATCTGCGCAACTGTATTTTTGCCGATCTTTAATTTTGCGTAAAAGTGTGAGAACTCTTAAAACTTCTAGGTATACTCAGAAATATTATCAGTTCCAGCATAAGTTAAGAATCGATTATATTCTCATTGTTTTGTTTTTCACATCCTATAAAATAGGAAGAATAACCTTAAAATAACCCGTTTCTTGAATAAAAAATTATCTAAAAGAGAGTGGATTTTATTCTGAAATTTAATAAATATTTAGTGAGATTTCTACCTACGTTCGCACATTTAATTATAAGAAGTATATCTAAATTAGATAAAAAAGTTTACATTGATTTCCTGTTTTTAAAAAAAATAAAGTCAATGATTATTATGATACAAGAATAATTTTAATACAGTAAACCTTGCCGAACGCTAGAGTTACGTTAATTTGAAATGTCGTGTACGGCAAAACCGCGTTCGACGAGTATGTAAAATCAATGAATGATAGGGTTTATGTGTACTAGATTTTCAAAAAAACAGTCATTTTATAAAAAATAAACCTTATTACACCTAAATTTAAAAAAAAAACAAAAATTTTAATATTAATTATCGCTTAAATTAAAAGCAGAAAACAATAAGCCACCTAGACTTTCATTAAAAATTTTGTGATCTATTCATTGATTCGATTTTTTTTACTATTTCATCGCATAAAGCGAATATTTTTATTTTCATTTCAAAAGTTTCAGGTTTTTTTTTATTTGATGAAATTAAAACGTAAAGTTACAATTTTTTTATACAACTTTAAACAAATGATTCGATTTCATTATTGATAAATGTTATTTGTCTTCAATTTTTTCT
>JBAMHV010093890.1:0-26141 GCA_037177535.1 Pseudomugil gertrudae
CAAATATCTCAGAAAATGTATTTGATTTTAAATTTGATTTTTTTTAAAGTATTCTTTTCTTTTAAAATCAATTTATTTAATATTTTTTAATTTTTAAATTTGATTTAATGTCTATATGATTTAGTGTCTTTTGAATAAAAGTTTAAGTGATTAATTGTCGCGTGATTAAATGTCTACGTGATTAAGAGTCGCGTGATTAAATTTCTACGTGATTTAGTGTCGCGTGATTAAATGTCTCGGTGATTAAGTGTGGCGTGATTAAATGTCTCAGTGATTAAGTGTCACGTGATTAAGTGTCGTTGATTAAATTTCGCGTGATTAAGTGTCGCGTGATTAAATGTCACCAAACCGTTTTAAGGTATTTATGTCAGTAAAATACTCTCCTGATCTTATGACAATTGAGAAAACCATTTGGTATATTTAATGCAGGTTAATTGCGTTCGCCCGAGATATCCAACTACAGAAGAATTGTAAAACATTTTTTTAATATTCTTAAATGATCGGTTTACTTTCATGAATATTACCGCAGTTTAATCAAATTTTCAACTCATTAATAAATAGACAAAAAGGAAAAAAAATAAAATTAATATATTTTTAAATTTAATTTTTTTTACTTTTATTACTCATTTTTCAAAATTTATTATTTTAATTTTATTAGTCTTAACAAGAAAATAATTTATTTATATTTATTTAAAAATAGATTTATATTAATGAAATTGAGTGTAATATATATTTCACATCTTATAAATTATAAAATATGTTTCTTTATTTGTTAGAACGTAATTTAAATTTGTTTTATAACACATATAATATGTTTATAAATATCATAAAATATAAAAAAAAACATAAAAAACTCTTAGATTATTATTATTCTCTTAACAATTATGACTTAATATATTTGAAAAATTAATCTTATTTGTATATATACATTTTGAAATTTAAATAAATGAAAATAATTTTTATTATATTTATTTCATTATCAAATAATCGATCATCATATTTAAAATGCTTATCAGGTAGTTTATAGTTAAATATAGATAATCAGAATTTATATATTTATGATGTCAAATCAAAAAATAAATTATTAGAGCCCTATTCCCATACTGTATTATTAAAACTACAGGACAGATTGGATTTAAATCGTTTTTAAAATTTTAATAGAAAAAATTTTTAGAAAAGTTATAAATTTTATTGATGGTAAATTAACATTTTTTATTTGGTTTTTTTTAGATTTAGAAATATTATTTTTCGATTTTTATATAGTTGCGATAGAAAATCCAGTAAATATATTTAAAATAGATATTTTATCAAAGATTTATAATAACTTTAAGTTTATTGAAAAAAGAATATTTAAAATTATTTGATAATAAATTTAATATAGATTTTGAGTGTTTAAAATTTGCAGATTTAAAAACGAAATATGATAGCTTAAAAATTAACATACAAAATTTAAAATTTAAAAATATTACATTATTCATTTTTTTTCCCTTGAAAATTACTTCTAGTATTTTTATTTAATAACAATATAATATTTTAATATAAAACAAAATGAAATAAAAAATTACAATATTTTTAATCCTAAGGAAATTTGGAAACAACAAATAGAAATCTCTAAACTTGATTTCGATGAATTGGACTTTTATAAAATCCTTTTAAAAAAAACATTAAAACTTAGGTTTTTGGATATTCTAAATAATGAATATACTTTTTTCTGTACAAAAAAAATAAAACAAAAACACAAAATCTTCGTATGAATTTTAATAGCAGGTATTTCTTTCGAACCATAAACTTATATTTGATTATCAAGTATCTTTTATTTATATATTTAAAATTTTAAGAAAAAAGATAAAAATATAAATTTGATAGTAACTAGACAAGATGAAGTTGTTTATCAAACGAAATCAACGACACCTGAGATAAATTATGATGAAAACAATGTATTGCGAATTATTATAACTGTTCTTGTGGTTTTTATAATTTTACTTACGTCATTCGTTTTATTCGCTTTGACGTTTGGCTTATTTTAATAATTTGATAAGAATATCAAAAAGTAGAATTCATTTTCATTTTTTAAAAATAAATTAAATTTTTATAAATTGTAACAAATATTAATTAATATGAAATAAATATAAAATTATTTGCAATATACAGTCGATTCTGGTTAATAAGGACACCGGAAAATTAGGACAGCCGATTATTGTGGACAAGAGTCAAAGAACATAAATCAAACTAAAACACGATAGAATATTTTTTCGTTTAATTGGGACGAAATTTTAATTAATTTTAACAAAATTTAAAATAATCTGAACATTAAATTTCGGTTACAATACAAAAAATTGAAAAATTATATTTATTAATAAAAAAATTGTTGCTGAAATTTTTTATTGTGAGTTGCCTGAAACTTGTCGGGTAGCACCAAAGTTCTCTAATCTATTTTATTTCGCAAAATTATTTAAACATGAGATTCGAATGAAAATGTTATCTTTAATTTTATTTTTTATAATAACATCCTTAACAAAATAGAAAGAAATTATAAGGAACCGACAAAAACATATGATTCGCTTTTTTCATTTTGGAATTGAATATAACTAAAAAAAAATCGAAATTTAAAAACATGATTTTAAGCCTATTTAAAATATTTTGAGGTTTTTATTATTTATAAATTTTTCTATATGTAAATATCAGTTTCAAAAGTTAAATTTTTTTTAATTTGTATTATTTGATTTTACATATGTAAAAGGTTAATAATTTAAATTGCTGAAGAAATATGAATTATAATTTAGGAAAAAATATTAACTAAGCATTATTGGGACATCTGTTTAATTGGGACAAATTTCAAAATCATTAAGTGTCCCAATTAAGCAAAATCTACTGTATATATTCTTTATTTAATTTAAAATATTAGAATTTTATTTTCTTTTCGATTATTAGAAAAATTATTTATCAAATAAAAAGAAATTTAAATAATTTAAATTAAAAAAAAATTTTGAGGATTGTCAATTTTCATAAGCTAATATTAGCGTATATTGATACCAAAATGCATGTATTCAAAGTAAAAAATCTAATTACCAAAACATAAAAATTACATTTATATATAAAATTTATGAAAATAACTTAAAAGAACTAACTAATCTCTGAAAATAGAAAAAACGATCATAAAATTGAAATAAACAAAATATTTAAATTAAATACATGACAAAAATACCATAAATTTAAATAAACGATATTAATCTGAAAATTAATAAATTAACAAAAGTTTAAAAAGAGATGCTGGAATCGAATGTGACAACTAAGCAATCCGATTATCAATAGATACCCAATATAAATTATCGCAAGAATTTACTATACTTTTTTCAAATTTTTTTAATCCATAATTTTTAAATAACAGTTAACAATATAACAAATTGATAAAAATGTTTTAAACGCGAGTAATCAATTAAGTATCATTAGGAATTGTGTAAAACATTTTCTTAAAATGATATAAGTTTTCACCCATTATAATTACTTGAGGAGTATACCCTTTATCTTTTTCCCATTGTTATAATAATAAAAAAAATAATAATTTAAATCATTTTTTTTAATTAATGACAAAAAAATCATGTTTATGGTAATAAGAACGGTAAAAATATTTTTCATTATCATAAAAAAATTAAAGTAATTTTGTTTATTTTATTTAATATTTTAATATAAGTTTTTTTCTTTTCTTTCAACAAATATAAATTTTTTTCATTTTTTTAATTAATTGTTGAAAAAGAATTTTTCTTAGTTATTTTTGGTGAAAATCGACTTTTAAAATAAAGATTATCGTCAAAAAACAATAAATTAAAAAAATTTTAAGAGAAAAAATTATTAAAATAAGAAAAAAATGAATTGATAATTAGTACCTAAGTTGTATGTTAAATGTGAATTTTTTTGATATAATGGTATGAAAAATAATGTTAAGATCAGTCAAAATATTTATTTTGAGAATTAACATTTAAATACATAGAATTTAGTGTCGTGTTGCAATTTATATATTATTTTATTTATCCAATAAAAATTTACTTATATTGTCTAATGAACAAGATTATATTCAAAATAATTTTATCTAAGACATGCTGCTATTTTTTAATTTTTTATAATAAAGTGTTGAATATTTTTTTCAAAATACAAAATCAATTTTATTGACATTTAATAAAAAATAATAAGTGAAAAAGTTAAAAAATCTCCACTTGTAAATTATAAACGATATCGCGTAAGATAAGTAACAGTAAAATAAGATTTAGAAAAATTAGGTTACCCAATTTTACAAAAAAATATATAAAGGATGACTTGCCTTGATTTTTTTAATTAAAAAATAGTTTTTATTTTAAACCAAAGTAACAAACTATATATAAAAATAGTTGACTCGAAAATTAATTTATTATCAAATTTTGATAAATTTATATTTATAAATTGATATGATTCTTAAAATTAGGTCAACAAGCCATTTTTTCATCATTTGTCCTTTTTTTAAATCAAATATTTAGTCTATTAGTTTTTTTCAAATGTCTAAAAGAAGAAAAAATTGATTTTTATCTATTTTTTTTTAATTCAAATTTAAATTCAAACAAGAAAAATTATATAATTCTTAGATATTAAAGTGATAAAATTATCAAATATTTTTAAAGTTTGTCTAATAACATCCTATTTTTACGAAGGACAAATATTAAAAAAAACTCATATGGATGCTACTAAAAAAAATAGTTTTCGGTTAAAGTTCTGTAATAATTATAAAAATTTTATTCATGGGTTTTTTATTTTTTCAAAAATGTTTTGATAAAAAAATAAAAATATTGAAACTTTTTTAATAATTTTTTTAAAAATAAGAGGTCCTGAAAAAAAGAAATTGTATTTTGAAACGACTAATGATTACCTAAGAACTAATAATTGCACAATAGCAACAATTTCTATTATTAAAAAATTAAATTCTTAGTGGGACATTCTATTACAAATTTTTGATATTTTTCCTCTAATCTTTTATCGATATGGTTTATTGGTTTAAATTTAGATTCTTTTAATTACAATGATTGTGAAAAAAAAATAAAATATAGTTAAAATATTACATAGAAATCAATAGATAGCTTAGGTATAAATATTTAATTATTTTTTGATCGCTTTTCATATTATAAAACATCAGTTCATTTGCAGGACACAAAACATTTTTTAACTTATTAATTTTAAAGAAGATCTGTTTTTGTGCGACTTGTGAAAAGGTCAGTACAAACAAATAAACTTTTATTATGTTGAAAATTGTGCAAATTAACAGAATCTTAACAATGCATTAATATATGGTTAGTATTTCTCGGTTTTAATTTTGATTAATTATTTTTCTTTGTTGAGAATTTACCTAAATAAAAATAAGATTATCAAAAGAGAAATATCATTGTAGAATAATGTTATCGTAAAAATTGAAAGAATTAGGCTTTTAAACCATTCAACTTTTTTTTAAAGAAAATTTTCATTTTTTTAATCATTATTTTTATCGTATATGGCCAACTCAATTTTTCTATTTTTACAGGGCTTTCAGTCATATTTTTCAAAAATGTATGGAAAATAACTTGAAAATATATTAGTAAGTATCGAAAATTATGAATAGGTTTTTCTAATTCAAAATATGACTTTTTAAGTTTTTACTCATATATCATTTTGCTAATATAATAGACAATTCGTTTCACAAAAACTACGGATCACAGTAGGGAAAATGATAATGAATATTATTTTTAGATTGATGATTCCACATGAAAATTATCTTTTGTTATATTTTTTAGATGATGTGTTAATTACTTATATAACTGATCTTAATCTTTTGTTTTAAATTCAATGAATTTAATTATTTGAAGATGGTAACGAAAACATTAAATCCAAAATTTCTGATCGTTGAAAAATGTTTATAATTTAATTGTTTTTATCAATAAATTATTTCGTATTTCATTTTTAAACATCGAATCAAGGATTATGTATTAGACTCAAAATAGAAAACATTCTCTGAATAATTACAAACATCATCATATTTTGCACTGAATATCAATTAAGAACTGCTTGAATTAATGGTGATTAAATGCTTTTGAACGATTTTAATGATATAATTCTACAATCAGTTTTATAATATGATTAAATTTTATTATGTTTATACAAACTTTTCTATATATTGAATGTATTATGAAATTAGAAAAAAGCTATCGATTATTTTTTTGACGATTTTTTAAAATTTTTAAACTAGAATACAACACCTTGAGTGCATATTACATGCTATATATCCGTTTATAAACTCTTCATTGATTACTATTCAATAGAAATTTAGATATATATTTTTTAACATCATAAAAAATTCATTTATGTTTATTTGTTCTAGAAGTAGTTATATTTCTGTCCTTTCTGTAAAATCTAAATATTTATTAAATCCACATTATAATGGCATGTAATGCGAAAATATTCCCAATATATTTACTTTCATAAAAAACAATAGGTTTTGTCATTACGATTTTGATTTTTCTTTTTTTTAAATATTTGTCATCACAAAAATTACTAAACCATTCTGCAAAAGTACTTTATTCATAAATCATTATTTACAAAACATTCTCTTATTTGACAAAAAAATATTAAAACCACATCACACACAAGCTATTATAAAATCTCTAATGTGGAATTGTTTTTACTTGATAAATCATTTCTGTTTTTAATTATAGTTTTCAGAGCTGATTTTTTGATTAACATTTTTTTAAACAGATATTCAGGTTTATTTTAACTGACTTTGAACTTTTAAATTTTTTTAAGTAATGAATTGTTATGATGTTTCGAAAACTTTACAAAGTTTCAATATGGCGATTTCTTTTCAATTTTTTTATACATCAGCAATTTATTTCAACAACATACTCGACAGACATGCTTTTAATTTAAAAATATAAATAGATATATTCAGTTTTTACTTTATTTAATGAATATCTCTTTTCATCAATTTTTAGCTTGTATTTATGAAATATTATTATATTGTTCAACATTTTAATTAACTAAAACAAAATGTTGAGTATAATAATTAAACCTATGAACATTTCAAATTACTTTTTTCTTAAAAAATGTTTAATAAAGGAAAAAATATTATATATATATATATATATACATATAGAATATCGATTTAAAGTTTTCCAAAATCAGACATAAAAGTTGAACTTTGTTTATTGGAAATTAATAAGAGAAATTAACGCTTAATTTCACAATCATAAAATTTAAATTATACTTTTATGTTACATTTTAATATCCATCGTCTTTTATTAATAAAAAAACATATTTATTAAAATAGAAAATAATAAATCGCATAATTGAAAATATTTAATAATAATATATTTAAAAAAAATCAAAATTATGTTAATTGTAAAAAAAATATTGAGAAAATGGTTAATAATAATGTTTTTCTATCTGCCCTCAAGAAAGTACGAAAGTGTCGCATCCAGCCTAATGTCCTCAACTTTCATACTCTTTGGTATGAAATATTCAATTAAAAAAAGTCGATGAAACGTTCTTTTTTAACTCCTTAAATTCGATACAGGAAATAACAAATGATGTTTTTTAGGTTCTTTCAAAAAAAGGAAATCTTTTGACGATATAACAAATTTTTGATATTTTGAATTATTGAAAACAAAAATATGGTTACTTTGCTCATTAACATGATTTTTAAAAAAAAATCAAAATTTACATCTTGTTTGGTCATTCAGATTCTGTTGATAAAAAATAAACCTATAGATTTAAAAGTAATATAATACAAGAATATTCAAATAGAAAATGACCATTAATTTCTATAAAGAGCTTCAATAACATAATAGATAAATTACTAATTGTTTTTTGTTTTTATTATTATTATAAAACCAAAAATTTTTTATAAATCTGAGATGAATTTTAAAAATATTTTGTTTTATTTTATAAATAGATGAATTTTTATTATTTTGAAAATTGAAATAAATAATAAAATTTTAAATATAAACATTAAGTTTTTAAAAATCATCCAAATAAAAATGTTTGTTTTAAATAGTAAATTACTAAAATCTCATTTTTTATGTAAAATGCATTTAAAAAATTTATTAAAATCAAATATTTGTTAATAATTATTAAACAACACAAAAGATCTTTATATTTAATTTTGTAAAATTTATAGTTCGAAAAAAAATTATGTACTTCAAAATATCAAATTTGTAATACTTTTAAATTTTTTTTGTGCATAATGCATACGTTGTCGATGAAATTTACTAAGTGCAATTTATAAAATTTGCCTTTATATTTATACTTTTTTAAAATGAAGTTTTTGCAGTTAAAAACACTTATTCTGTCATGCGGTTATATATTTCCCATATATTTTTAAACAAAAATAATATATAAAAAATTATTTTATCAATAGTTTTTTGGCATAATATAATTTCAAAAATCAATATCATTAAAATCTAAACTAATATTCATTAATCAATGAAAATTTAATAATAAAATAAAAATTTAAATAACATAAAATTTTTTAACATTTATAAAAACAAAATTATTAAAAGTTAAAATATTTTATTTCAAGATTTATGACAATATAAAATATACTTAACAAATAATAAAACACTGTTAAAGTATAAATTTATTAATTTGATATTAATATGATTCAAAGTGAAATATTTATAGAAAATTTTTATCTAAAAAAAATTTTTTCAAAAATCAAGTAATAAAATTATTTTTTAACTTTAAGGTACCCAATGAAAATCTATCAAAATACAACCATAGTTATATGAGATCTAAATTAAAAATCTAGTTATTTCTCTGATAAATTCCATGGTTTATAAGTTAAAATAATAAGGTGTTAACCTTATTTAAAAAAAACTATATTATTTTTATCCTGATTAAGTTTTAGGTTAAGCGTTTTCATTCATTATTTTTGGAGCGCTTTGCTCTAAAATTAGTTTTAAGAAATTTTATTTTCACTTCGAAATTAAGTTCAGCCACAAAACATATTCCAGTAAAATCTTGCCGTATTAATTAAAACTAAAATTCTGGTGATAAAAATCCATAATTTAAAATTATTTATTAATAATTTATCAAACTCGATAAAGTCTATTCATTAAATATGCGCTTAAAAACTTATCATTAAAGAAAATTTATTTCGGCCAAATCTTTTATTTCAAAATTCTGATCTCAAATTTTATCGTACGGTATAATATAATAAAAAATATAATGTCTCAAAAACTCAAATTTTGTCTTAAGTTAAATAAATTTTGATTATGCCCATTGTATAAATTCATTGGAATCAAGAAATTTATAAATATAAAACATCTTCTTGATAGAGTTCTTAAAATATTTTTGAGATTTTAACCAATTATTAAAATTTAAAACATAAAATGAATAAAATCTAGATTTTAAATTTATTTTAAATTGCTCGCTTAAAAAATAATTAAAAGACATTTTTTAATATTTTAATATTTAAATTTCATTCGCGAAATAATAACAAAAATTTCATTTACACAAATATTCATCAAGCTTCAAACATTATCCTTTTGGGTCACCTAACCTGTTTTTTAATCGTTTAATTTGACAAAATCTTTATTTAATTGTAAATAAAATTCAAAATTTGGTTTACGCTTCGTGATTAATTTAAACACAAAAATATTCAAAAAATTATTTTACTTTTTTATCAGTATTGATAAGAAAATATTAAAAGAGAAAATTTTAAATTTAAAAACTATCCACTTATAAAATAGAAGGGAATATTTTGATTTAAATTTTTATTAAATATTTTAAATTTTTTAATAAACATATTCAAAATATGATGTAAAATTATTTTTTAAATAATTTAATTTACAAAATTATTAATTGCATAAATATTTAAACCTTTATGCATATTCTAGCCTAAACTAACTAAGCTTGTGGTCGGTATTTTTTTAAATACAGCCTGCTGGTATGATATTTTTCTTTTGGTAAATGGAAGTACATCGTATCCAATTTTTTAATTGGTCATCATACGATTATCTTTCCTGATAGGATTGACTAATGTACCCAGTGCTCATACACTCAGAAGGGTATACCCTTAGACCATGAAAGAGAAAAATATTAATAAAGAATATAATAAGATTATTACACATGCATCCTAAGTTACATAACGTTTAGAAGTTCATCGTTTATTTTTTGTTTTTTCGTTTAGTACTCGTTCAGTTTGTATTCTTTTTTGGTAAAAATTTTAGTCTACCATGAGTTCAGTTTGAAGTCTTTCAGTTGGTAGACTTTAAGTTACCATCGTTTCATCGAGTCTTGCTTAATTAGCATAAAACCAATTTGGAGATATCTAAGGATATTTAATGGTTTAGATTAATTATTTTTTATTTTTTTCGATATAATACTTGATTCAATCTCTAAATTTTGTTTTATTTGGTTCAATATATATGAAGTATTTCTAATTTTACTTAATACACATTAACAAAGGGTTTTTTTTAATAAAAAATTCTTAAAAATAAATTGATTGTGCTTGGGTAGGTTATCTTTGTATTTATTTTCTTATTTCAAAATGTGTTTAATTGAGTTTAGATATTGAAAATGTGTTTGGATTCTTTTTATCATTTTATTTCAAAATAATTTTATATATTCATTTTGTACTTTCCTATACAAATATTTTTTGTTTAAGATTAATATTATTTTTTTTTCTAACTTTTCAATAAATTTAGATCGTTATTAGATATTTTAGATTATTATTGTCAAAAAGAAGTTTTTTAATGAGTAATAACATATAAATATTTAAAATCGCCATAACGATTTATATCTGTAAAATGTATTTTTTAATATGATTTTATTTATTTTAAAATTTCATTTTCTATAAATAAATTTTTGGAAAAAAAAGCTATAAATAGTTTTGAGTATCTAAAACGATTTAAAAAAAAGATTTCCTTCAAAATAATAAATATAAATAAAAACCAAGCTATAAAATATAAACATGAATTATTTAATTTTACATAAAAATAATGTAAATTGATAAAAAAAATAAAATTATTTGTTGTAAATATAACTAAAATGATTCAAAATTAAGCAAAAATGACTAAAAACATGCTATATATTTTTATTTTTTAGCTTTAAAAATATTAAAAAAAACGTTTAGTTCATTCTTAAAGTATAAATAGAATACAAATAAATTAATATTTTAAATTCGAGAAATATTTTCTTATTAAATTATGAGCAGTTTTTAATAGATAAACCAAACTATAAAATATAAACATAAATTATTTTATTTAACATAAAAATATTGTAAATTGATAAATAAAAATAAAATTATTTGTTGTAATTATAACTAAAATGATTCAAAATTAATAAAAATGACTTAAAACATGCTATATATTTTTATTTTTTGCTTTAAAATATTTAAAAAAACGTTTAGTTCATTCTTAAAGTATAAATAGAATACAAATAAATTTATATTTTTAATTGTAGAAATATTTTCCTGATAAATTATGAGCAGTTTTTAATAGATTTGTAATACTATTAATATCAGAATATAATTTAATGTAGAATTTCATTATATTTGCAACTAAAAATGTTTTTTAACCTTTATAAACTTACAAAAATTCAAAAATACATATGTAAATTTTAAAAATGAGATTCTTCCAATTTAAAAAATGCGAGTTACGACAATTGAACGAGCGTCTACTGAACGCAACTAACTAAACGTGTGCCAACTGAACTCTTAGTCAACTTAACGATTACATACTGAAATAATTATAACTGAAAATGCATTTGTTAAAACTTTTCATATTTGTTGATTATCCGGTTTGTAATTTTTTGTATTTTAGAAAAGATTTTACATAATCTTTGACATATATAATTAAAATTTTTAATTTTTAAAAGCGGATAATCTAAAAAATAGAACATTTTGTGGACAAATCTAACAAATAGAATGTTTTTTAAATAACTTCACAAATTATAATGTTTTTGGTAATAAGAATTTTGATCCCAGACTTTTGATCGTAGTAACATTTAGCGCAATGAAGGTTGAGTTCAAAAACAAACTCTATAAAATTCTAGAAAGTAATGATTTTAAGTTTAGATTTTTAAATGTTTTTTAGCTTAATAAATTTTTTGGTCAATATTTTGAGCACGAAATTATATCTAGAAATAATCAAATTTGTACGGCGCGATGAATTTTTGGTATAAATTTAAAAAAAATGATATTCAACACAATATATTTATTAAATTTTTTGAGTCCGTAATTTTAAAACAATCAAATTTCTTATGCGTGATGAATTTTCGAATTTAAATTTTGAAATAAATATATTTAATACAATATTTTTTTGAGCTAGCTATTTAAAAAAAAATATAATCAATTTTAATTTAATATAATAAAGAAAAAATTTTGATTTCAAACATTTTTGAGTTGTTGCTTTACAGGGTATCACGTAAATTCTTCGCCGTCACTTTTTTTTGGCCAACATATTTTTTTGCTTATATTAATTTGATTTAAATTTTTTTTTAATTTCAAAATGTTTTTTAAAATATTTCATATATTTCAATATTTAGATATGTAAAATAATTTTATGTTTTTAATAAAAAAATTAAATTTTCATTTAAAATTATTTTTAATTCATAATAAATATATTATATATATTTTATTTGGATTGAAACTTAAATCCTTGAAATATATATATACTATATAGCCAATATTTTATCTATATTAAAATTTTACGGTTGCAGTTGAAAAAGCACACATCATAAAATATAATTTACAAAAAAAATTTTCAAAATTTTAAATAAATTAATTTTGAATTCTGATACGAAAAAAATTATATTGCTAATTTTAAATTTAAATCAAAAATAAATTTCAAAATATACTTAAAAAAAATTAAAATTATTTTTAGTCAAAAATGCCATATTGCATAAAGAATAAAATCCTTTAAAGTATGACATAATTAAAAAATTAACTTTTGCATACTATAATAACAATAACTAATACATTTTAAAGTGTAAAACGAATTTATAATTACTTTGCAAATGATGAATGAAATTTATGATGTCTAAAATTCATTGTTTGTGATTTAACAGTCGCAGTATTTTTTGAATGTTATATATATAGATTTTTTATTCGATTTAATCAGTATAATAAACAAGTTGCGAAAAAGGTCTCATCTTTTTTAGATTTTAGATTTTTTTTATGTTTTTATATTTTGTTTTTTAATTTTTAGGTTGTTAGGTTTTAGATCTTAGTTTTTTATTTTCAGATTTTATTTTTAGTTTATTTTTTTAATATAATTAAATAAATATTAGATTTTCAATGATTATCTTTAAATTGTACATTTGTAGCCTCGCAATTTTTTTACAAACATCTAATATATACATCAAATTAATTTTTTATTTAAGTCATTCGTTATAATACCGTCTAAACAGGTTTTTCTTTGTTTTATCCATTATTTTAATTTTTGGTCTTTTGAAAAATTTGATTAATGATACCATTATATTAAAATCATGAAAATATCATTTTTAGATAAATTTTTAAATTTGATAAATTATAATTCCTGAACAAATAAATTCACAGCAAATGATTATAAATCTCTGTAAATTGACTATTTAAATTTTTCTTACAGACATTTCTTGTCACCGCTTGTCCTTTTAATCTATGAATTTTGAAAGTTAACAAAATTTTCGTTAGAATTAAAAAAAGCATTAAAAAAATTAAATAATTTCTAATTTTCCACAATTTATAAATATAAAACATTAAAACTAAATTAGGGGATTTTAAAAAAATTCACAAATACTATTTATTCCCAATATATTTAAATAAGTATTAAAATAATGTATATACTCAAATGAGTTTACATTGAATTAAAAAATGTATAATTTAATCGGTATTCAAAATATAGTTTTACATTTTAAAAAAAATTTAATTTTTTTTGATTAAAACTTAAAATTATTTTACATATCTAAATTTTGAAATATATGAAATAGTTAAAAATATTTTCTAATTAAAAAAAAGTTTTCATTTAAATTAATATAAGCAAAAAATGTAATGGCCAAAAAATGTTATAGACAAAAAATGACGTGTATTCCTTTCTTATATATTTTGGAAAAATTATTTGGCTCCCAAAACTAAGGCCAAAGCTTCTTTCTCTAATGTCGAGTATCTTTTTTTCTACGTCATGATACGTTATTGATACGAACACTATTGGTCTATAAGAACCATATTCATAAAAGTGAGATAAAACAGCCACTATTCCGTAAGCTGAAACATCTGTTACAAGTAAAATTGGCAACGAAGGGTCAAGTGCGTAATCGTAACTTGGTCTCAGATTTCGCTTTTAATTTTATTCATAAATATAAATAAATGATTATGCCTTTTTGAAATTTAAACTAACTAAGCTAGTGGTTGGGATTTTTTTCAAATTCAACCTGCGGATACCATAATTTTTTTTTGAAAATAGATGGACATCATATTGAATTTTTTAATTTTGGCATTCTTCGATTGTCTGTCCTGATGGGATTGACATTCGTACACATTCTCCAATGAACTTAGAATGGTATATCATTTGGCCATAGAAGACATTTTATTCATCAATTTACTGTGATAATTTTTCAAAACAAATTTTGAATCCATTTTTAATAATTCATATAAAAGGGATAATTTTGTATAAAGATTTGTTATGTAAGTACGGTATTTATTTACCAGACGACAAAAGCTGTTTACTTCTTATTTATTACGCGGATAAGGCATTTTCATTATTCCTTCTACTTTATTTTTAGAAAGGGAAATTCATTTGTTTGAAATTATTCTTTCACAATATTCAACTTCGGTTTGAAAAATTCGGTATTTATATACTTTCAGCTTTATTTCCATTTTTAAAGAATTGTGATGATTTCTATTAATCGTTGTGTATTATCCTTTAGTGATGTACATGCGACTATAATATAATAAAGGTAGCAAGCTACGTATCCACGATGACGGATAACCTTTCTTATTGTTTGTTGCAAGATAGCTTGTGCCGAAGAAATTCCTTATGGTAATCTGCGAAATCTATAAAGTCCAATATGAGTATTGATTGTCAGATTTTCACTAGAAGACTCGTTAACAGCAATTTGGAGATAGGCAGAGGCAATATGTATAACCGAAAAATATTTTCCTCAGGAAAGCTCTGACATTAGGTCATCTGTATGTGGGGGGGGCGGATATTCATCACAATTATAACAATTATTTAATGTCACAGAAAAATCAGCGTTTATCCTGAGAGTTACATCCTTTTTTAAAAGAGTAACTATTGGCATGGACGCGTCACCAAATAATACATTTTCTAAAACTCTCAACCCTTCATAGTTTTTTAACTCGTTTGAAACTAAATCTCATTTAAAGAATGAAATTTGTCGTGCTTTGTTAAATATCGTTTGGCATAAGGATTTAGATTAATACTAGCTCAAATGTTTTTGAGCAGACAAAGACCTCTGGAAAAATGATTTCGAAATTATATCTTAATTTTAGTTTCAAGATCTTGGGTTTTTGCCGGTTCTAGATTTTTGACGAAAGGAAAAAAAATTTTTTCGAATTGAGTTATTCAATCTCGTCCTCCAATGTTAGTTCAAAACTGGCATACAAATGATTCTCTCGAACGTATGCTGTAACCGGGGAGAAAGATACCCTTGTCTTTCCAAGAGTTTTAAAGTTTGGTCCACTGAAGCTAAAAAGGTTAGCTTCACATGATAACAGTTGTGCATCCATTTTAAAATTTTTCATATATATTATAGTGATTGTGGAACCCGTATCTATTTCAATTCTAATTAAATGATTATTTATTTGAAAAAAAAGAATAAAAATAAAAAATATAATTTATATTAGAGTTAATATTATCTTTTTTTCTTGTTAACTTTTGACATGTATATTTTATGTAGCCTTTTATATTGCAGAACGTACAAATCTCATTTTTCCGTGAAAACGTTTTTCTGATGTGTCCGACTTCCCCACATAAAAAAAAACTTTGAATCTTCAATTTCGAGATTTCGATTTTATTTTAATTACAAGATCGACCTTGCTTCCTTGATTTACGCAGCATTTTTCTCCTGTCGTGACAATGATTACGGTCATAAGAAACAACGTCATCAAATAATAATTGTCGGGCTCCACTAAGAGAACGCGTATTTTATCACTAGGGTCATTAGTCGATGGATATATGCATATCTAATCGTGCAATCATAAAAAGAGCCAAATTGACAATTCTTGTTTGATTTTTTAAGTCTTAGACTCAACTCTCTTAATGCCTTATCCGAAAACTAGCTTATCAATCCGAATTTGTATCTTTCAAAAATTACAAAACATTTTGGATTGAAATATATGTTCATGTGCTTGTAGATTAGGTCAATAAATAACTTGGTAGGGTCCGTGTAATTTTAAAGAGTTTTTAAAATCGAAATGATTTTTGGTCCAATAACGTAGAGAAGAGCAAGGGTTTGCATCTCAGGCAGATGTCGTTAAACTTAATCCACATTTTGAATGTCTCAAAATATTCATAGCATAGCCTAGATTACGGAAGAAATTCCTCAATATATCCGATAGACATCTTCGTCGCCATTGACTTATGTAATTCAAAAATATTCTTCAATCAGATGTTAGATGAATTTTAAAGGCAATTAATTATACAACAATAATTTGCATCAATTTGATTGATTGTATAAATAGATCCTAATTTCGAAATGGCTTATAATAAATGGAAAAAAAAATATTTAGACGATTATTTAAATTAACAAAACATAAAAATTTCTACAAAAAATTATATTAGATGTAGTTAAGGAATTTTACAGAGTTTGGAAGGTACAATTTAAAAAGATAATCACAGAAAATCATATTTACTTTTTTATATTTAAAATATAGCCTCAAACCACAAAACCTAAAAAAACGTAATAATCTTAAACCTATAAACCTAAAAATTCTAAAACCTAAAACCTAAAAAATCTAAAACCAGAAAACTTAAAATCTAAAGCTTCAACAACTTAAAACCTTAAAAACCAAAAAAAAAAATTTAAAACCCATAATGATATAGACTTTTTCGGTTTCGGACAATATTTTAAAATGAGAATTTTATTTTGGTATAAAATTAAATAAATATATTTATAAAGAAAGAAACATATAAGCAGAACGCAGATAATTTTTTTATAATATTTCAAAAATCTTCGTAACCATTTAATTTTATTTTTAAATCTAATTTTGAGAGACCTGTACTTGATGGTGGCAAAATTAAAACGTAAGAAATGGTATTTGAAGTATAAATAATTAGTTTCAATCAAAAGGAAATGATGCATGATACGGAAATCTACTCTTATTTCATTTAATATAAAAAAAAGAAAAACAAATCATACGAAAAAAGTATTTATTTTAATAAAAAACCGATTTAAATAATGAATAAGGTCGGAAACGATTCAATTACTTGTAATAGTTAATTTTAAAAAAATTGGTGATTGATTAATAGTTAATTTCGAATAATTTAAAAAATTAAAATTTTTGGAAACATTATCATGTTTATCGTATAATATCTCTCAATATGAATAATAATTATTTTTATTTCAATTATTATTTAAAATATACGTAGATATAAAAACTTATTAACATATTCAACATCAAGTAGGGAAAGTATTTTATTAGTTATGGAACCTGCAAAATTGAATATTTTTTCGCATGGAACTGACTAGTCTGGGATTCACAACCCTTTTTTTCACAAGAAAGGTCAATTTAACGTTTCTGTGTTTATGTATTTTCTACTGATTGAAAAATTTAACAATTACATCAACTTTCATCATTTTATATTACATTAATTCTTATCCACACGTAAAAATCTAATCTTTTTTTTACTTTATCAGATTCAATAAATTAATTATTTTTTCACTAGAGCCCCGTAAATTTTAATTATTGATTCTGTCACGATTAGAGGAACATGCTATGTTCTTACAAAAAAAATATTTATATTCTGTTCGATACGTTTAGATGATTTTTTTATTGAATTATCAACCAAACACTGAATGCTTGTTACAATAATCAAAAGAGTTGTAACCTGATGTATTTCAACACGTTTTTTTGAATGTATGCTCTACATATACTGCGAGCATTAAACATGATGTCATAAATTTACTCGCATAACGAAGAAAGTGTCATTAAAATTTGTTTTCTTCATCATAAAGGATAAAATTGGTAAAAATATGGCTAAATAATATATAATTTTCAGCTGATAGTCAACCCTTGATCTGATAGAATAAATCTTAAACATCAATTTTGAAAATTATTCATAATCTTCATAATTACGTTTAGACCCCTTTTATTCCTTTTTTATCTGAAATGTAAATATTTAACTCTTCTATGATTTGCAGAAGATATTGCAGTGCCAAATTAATTATCTTTCATATTTTAGTATAACTTTCTGCAATCTATTTGATAGTACTTCGCTTGAAAAATTAATTTCTATTATTTTTGCACCAATGTTTTATAAAGTCATTAAATTTATCGAATTTTGTCAAATGATATTTCTAAAATATCAGCTTTAAATCTTCTGTATTGCTTAAGTGTAAAAAGTGAGTTAAACAATAGATGTGATAAGAAAATATTTCCCTGTAACCTATATCATATTTCTTGCGTTATAAGTAACTCTTTGCTTCTTCCTGTTTTATCATCATATCTATTAAAAAAATTTTATATTTATTTATTTAATAGCATGGTTCCTAAAATTTTATGAACTCACGAATAATATTTCCTAATTGTAAGCTTTTTTCAATTCAATAATCAAAGATATAAAAGTAGCTATTGTTATTATTGAAGTCTAAAATTAAGATATAGGGCCATTTTTTTATCAATCTTGAATGATTTTAAATTGTTGTTTAAAATACTATTTTTATATATTTTCAAATGTATACTGTGAATGTAGCTTATATTGAGAAATTTATAATGATTTACACAAAATCATATATAGAATTGGATCTTCTACCAGTTATATTGGTCTACCACTTCTTCGGAATTATGTTTGCAAGTGAAATTTTTAGATCATTTTTTAAATTTTCACTCACAATATAGTATGAAAAATTGTTAAAACGACTAAATAAATAGTGATTTTTAGTGAATGAAGAGACCCTTTTTAGTTCATTAAGCCACAAATTACTAATATTTAAGTAGATTTTTATACCAAATCGTAAGGGAAGTATATGAATCTAATATATAATCTATTTTAACAATTAACAAAATAGACACGATCGCATTTTGAACATACCCTTCATTTAAAATTTTGAACCATAATTTGTTTATTGCTAATTTTTTGCATATTTAATTTTAAATCATTGTAGATTTTTGGTATTTGATTAATTTTTCAATTAATCGTTAAAAATAGTTAAAGATTAATGGATATATTAATCTTTAACTTCCACAGCCCTTTATAATTATAAATATAATTAAATAAAACTAATATTATTTTACATTATTTTATGTATCAAAACTATTTTAAATCAATTTTTTGAACTTTTAAAATATTTTGGATAATAAACGATGGGAAAAAAAATTTTTCATATGGATTATACAGGTTTTGAAATTAAAAAAAAATATTTAAATATTAATTTACAATATATATTTAAAAATTTTTATTATAATATTTTTTTTATATTTATAATAATAAATAATGCTTATTATAAATAATTTAATATTTCTTAAAAATTGAATACTATAGTTGATTATTTTTTTAATTTAATAACAGCTTAAAATATTTTTTTATTTAGCCAATTAATTATGTTATTTAAAAGATTATTTATTAATTTATCAATATTTAAAATTGGTAAAATTTTTTTCTCTTATACGTTTTTTTCTACATTCCAGACCATATAGAGGTTTGATAAAAATATAATTTTTATCATTACTGTATTAAATGTTTATATAAACTTCGTTAAAATTAATCAAAATCCAAAATATAAATCTTCAGTTTATTAAATTAAACTAAATATGAGAAATCAAAGACCGACAGGAGTTCGCTCGTAATAATTTCGCACGAACATTGGCGACTTATTTCGAATTTAAAATATTTTAATAATCTTCGTTTTTTAAAAAAATATTTTAAGGTCAATTATTAAATAAATTTTTTAATTTTATTCAAAATTACTCAAAAGATAAGCCTCTATAAATGAAAATATGGTAAAATTTTGGTAAAAAACTTATATTTTTTGAATTATTTTGTGAAAATCAAATATATTATCTGTATAATTTCATCTTGTATACATTTTATTATTGCTTATATTATTTTTAATTTAATTTTTTTATTCTTAATTGAATTTCGCTAAAAATATGTCTTAGTTGTATTCTGCAAAATTAATGCTGTTCCTTAAATTGTTATATAAAAAACACATTTTCAAGCATGTGAAAAAATGACAAATTTGTTAATAGAATTATGTCACGATTCAATTAAATTATTTGAAAACTTTTCAATCAAGTCTTTTTGGATATTAGCTGTTACATATGACTGGTGTAATCTTGCTGACTGAATTATCATTGTTTCAATGATAGTCCCTATCTCTGTTTCACGAAAATGATCTTAAAAAATCGTTAAAAATAGCGCCTGAATTTGAAAAATATATAAGACATTAGTAAATCGTATTCATAAAACAATTTTTAGAAAGCATAAATATAATCTGAATACATTGTGAAATTTATTTAAAATGTTATTATCATTATTGTATATTTTCACATTCTTACAGAAATTTGTGTTTTTCTTCATATTGGTCGTTAAAATTTAAAGCAACAACCCTGAAATTATACAGAAGATAAAACAATACGTCGAAGTTTAAGTGCGACTTGCTTAAAGTCAAGATTGATAAAATTAAGGAGATATGTGCCTTATAAATGTCAGAATAAAAAATAAAAGATTATTATAGCCTTCTTAAGTTTTCTTGATATCAACGCGTCAAATAATTTCGATATTTGACTTGTTTATAATAACATCAGAGGTATGTAGTTGTTAATACCAATGTAAAAAATCTTTAAAGTAATGATATATACTAAATTTTGATTTTTTATAATAAATTCAGAATGTCGTCAAAAGAAATAATTTTAATATGATTTTCTAACAAATTACCCATTGGATTAATTATTTTCTATCAAAATATTTTTAATAATATTAGGAAATAACAATCACTCATAGATTATTATAATTTGAAGGATCTCAATCATACTTATTTCTTTCTCTCTAGATCGATTTTCAACAGATTGTTTCGGAAGTAATTAAGTTGTCATAAGCTTGAATATTGACTGAGTGTAATTTGATATAATTTGAATTGTGAATTTCAACGTTAAGATAAACTGATATTTCATTTTGGCTATTGTTTCATTTGTCAAACTTGAGAAACCGTATTAATGATTATATATTTTAAATTTGGAATAGACCTAGATTATTTTATTGTATGAAATAAAAGATAGATATATACATTACGTTAGTATATTAAACAAATAACAAAAAAAAATTATTCAAACGTAACAACTCTTTGCAAAAAAAGCAATTATTTAAAGAAATATGTCTTTTCCTTTGATATTATTGCTCAAAAAATTAAAAATGTAAAAAAATTCAGTTAAGAAAAATAAAAAAATTAATAATCTCGATAACAAGTGTAATTTTATGAAAAAAATTAAAAAATTGAAAATTTTGTAATCGGTGATGTTCGTGCGAACATTTGTCGAGTGAACACCTGTCGTGGAACCATGAGAAATTTAAAGTTTATAAAAAAATTAAATAATGGTCTTTAATTAAACTCTCTAATTTATTGAATCAACATAAATCATAAATTTGTTTGATTTTAAATTACTAGATAGATAGATTATAATTATCATGTTTTTTATCTTATTTTTGAATAGATATAATTCTTTTGTTTGAAAAAAAATTTTTTTTTATTCTCAAAATACATATTGTTTAATCTATAAAATAATTTTTTTATTTTTATATAAAATTGAAAAAAAAAATTTAGATCAGGGGTGGGCATAAATAATAATCTTATGATCGACTCAATTCTTTCTAATTAAGGCTTGATCAACTTTATAAAATAATTCAAATTAAAAAAAAATTAAAAATGCTAACATTTTTTATTACTAAAAAATGTAAATACATTATATTTATTATTTTTGTTAAGTAAAAACTATATAATAATAAACATATAATTAATTTTCTAATGTAGATGGGTTGCCTCATATTTCATCAGCACGTTTTGTAATCACCTAAGCATTATCGAATATATGCAATTAATTCTTCATCAGTCTTTGAACGCCTTAATAAGGATTTTAATGATTTTCATTTAAGAAAATGTTGCTTCCCATTGTTAAGTGAAACCAAAAAACGCAATTATCCTCAATATCATTGATCTTAATGATGGATATATTTCTTCTGGCAATGAATTCCAAAAATTATTTTAATGCATATGTACTTTTAAAATTAAATTTGATTGTTTTGTTAAAATTTAGATTTCTAGATCCGATGAATAAATTTTAATTTATTTCTGAAATAAAATGATATATTCTTAAATCGAATTTTCGCAATAGAAATAAAATAAATTCGAAAGTGGGGTGAAGATTATTGAGAATAGTAAATATTCTCTCGAAATCTTGACAGAAATTTTCAAGTTAACAATAAATCGTTTTTTCATTAGATGCACCACTAAGTTTATTATTTTTTTTAAATATGGAAAGAATTTAAATATATTATCTTTTATTTGCTAAGAAAATAGTTTTAATTTTGATTTTAAATAAATTTACGGAAGTAAGAATCTCAAAAAAAAATTTTTTTCATTTTACTTGCAATTGTAGATAAAATGAATTGTAATTTCACAAAAAAACCGTTCAAAAACGTTAGTTTTTTAACATATGTGGATCATCCGATTTTCCATGTTTTCCCCATCGATCCAAAAAATTAAATAATTACAGGTAAACTATTAAGAAATATTTCCAAAAGTTTTCACTCCTTTGCAATTTTATATTCAAAAAAACTAAATCTTCATATTCAGAGTATTTTTCTTCAAATTTAATACGAAATACAAACCTCAATAAACTTCATGCTTTAATCGAAAAAACAATTAAAAAATTCCACTTACAAAATATGGTTAAGATTCAAAATTTTAAAAGATAATTATTTATTACGAATTAGGAAAGTGATGTCAAACCTTTTTAAATTACGAGCCACATTTGATAATTTCACTTCATTCGAAGATAGCATTTTCTATTTATATTTAAAAAAAAAAAACAAAACATACACCCAATGGGAGGTATGAAAATAATTGAAACATGTTAAACAATAATTTTTTCTCGCTGTCTGCGAAAAAAAGTAGCGGAGTACCGTATGTGGCTGGCGTGCCCCCATTTGGCATCCTTGATTTATGAAATGGAATAATATAAAATGTCGAAAATTTTCATTTTGTTTGCAAAGATATAAAATTCAATTTTTTCTATCAGTCATAAAGGTACACTATCAGTACACATAGAAACGAATTTTTACATTGGCAAATTATTTTTTCAACATATACCATAAAAGAAAATAGTATATCCACACCTAGCGTGGTTCCTTTCATTTAAAATATTGTCAAAATTTATCTTTTACAAAAAATCTTTATAAGTCATCATAAAAAAATAATTAATTGAGCAGTATCAAAGATATCTATCCAATATTAAAACTGAAATTAAAAGAAACGACTACTTCGAATGTCCCATTTTAGTTGTCGATTTAGGTTTTTATTCGTATCTCCAATACGGCCATGAATCGTTGTCCAGAAAGTTGCAGTTATTTAAGTACAATAATAATGTCCTTTTTATTTTCTAATTTAGAAAACAATAAATCTGTGCCATTAAAAAAAACTTCTTGAAAAAATTCCATATTTTGATAAGGTTTTTTATGTTTGGCCAAAACGTATAATATGACTTAAGAGACTTCAGTGGTTATTTTTGACTGATGCATATGCTTTTGAAAAACATTCGTTACGCAGTTAATAAATTTTTTGTTTCTTTTAATTTTTGTTGTCGTAAGTCGCTATTAACTAAGTAATCATTTTCATAATTTTTAAGCATAGTTGAAAAATGTCGTTCGATTTTTTTCATAATTCGAAAGACGACTGTAATGATATATTCAAAAACATACATGTTTCCTTATACATATTTAAAAAATAATGAAGTGTCTCTTACTTATTATGGAAATGATATGTTTTTTGGTTTTTTTTATTTATTTTTATTTATGTAAAATAAGAATTATTAAAATTATTAATAAAATAACTTAAAAAAACGTGATAATTATATTATTACAATTTTTTATTAAAGTATTTTTTTTTAATTTAGAAAAAGAAGACACATATAATCAAAATATATATAAATGTGTATTTTCAAATTAAATGAAAAATTTAACAATTTACACATAATTACAATCTTACTATTTCGAAATTGTTTCTGATTAGAAATAATTACTATTAAAAAAGATTTTCAAAGGTTGACTAACATAGTTTAAACGTTTGGCTACAAATTGTTTCCAAACTCGTTAAAACTAAAATTGATATATTTTTGTTAAAGCTCATAATATACATTAACTTAACATTGCGAAACATGGAACCTTTAAAATTGACTAATAAAAATGTATAAATTTTCAAGAATCTATCAAAATATGAAATTTTTTTTTCAACCAACTTACTAATTAAATATAAGAATTTCTGACCACTTAACTCGCTCCAAACAGAATTTTTAAATTTGTTAAAATTTACGTTATAATGTTTTATAGAAAATTTTGATTTATAATGCTGAAACATATGGAATGAATATGTTTAAAAACCTTACATAGATATTGCGTTAATTGGAGTCTCTTAACCGTCCAAACGCATCAGTAATCCAGATCTAAATGAAATTTTGATTGATACTTTTTATTTAAATTCTTCCTTTAATTCAGTAATTCGGATTCTAAAAATATAAATGTCTTTACTTGTTTTAACAATTACTAATTGTTATTATAAAATAACTCTTACTGTAAAGTTATAAAATTCATTTAGAAGTTACAATACAGCTTTATAATCTTGCAGTAAACACTTAAGTATAACAAATATGTCTTTATAAACCACAATCAAATTACTTTAATTTTAAATGAGAAATCAGTTACTATAAACAAGTTTTAAGCAAGTAATTTCTGAAATATTTTTGTCATCAAATAACACGTAAAAAATTAATTAATATATTAAAAATTTTATTTTTAATATTGCAGTTTTAAAAATACACATTTTGATCATACTTCATATTTTATACCGTCGTTTCAATGTAAGGTCATAAAATTTAATAAAAATCTTTGTTTTTTTACTATCCAAATGGAATTATTGATTAGATTTTATACCCGATATATTTCGAATTTTAGGTACTAGAAAAAAAAATGTTTTAGGGTCCTTGCCGCCATGCATTTTGAAGAATAAGCAACAATAAACTGACTAAAATCATGATTTTTTCTTATTAGTTTATTTTAGATTGTACAGATGATATTATGCAATGTTTATTAGTATAAATAAACATTTAAAAATTCGCTTATTTATCTTAATTAAAATTAATATTATTTTACTATTATATAATTATTTTAAAAACTTATTTGAATGATTAAATACTTCTGTTAATTCCATAATTTATATCGGCTGGATTAAATTGATTTTGATTATCGCGACATTAGTTTAATACTAAAAAATATTTTTGTTTGATTTTGTTCCACAATATTATGTAAAATGATTTCAAGCTGCGTGTGTAAAACATAGCAAAAATAT
Source organism: Pseudomugil gertrudae (assembly GCA_037177535.1). Classification (NCBI taxonomy): domain Eukaryota; kingdom Metazoa; phylum Chordata; class Actinopteri; order Atheriniformes; family Pseudomugilidae; genus Pseudomugil; species Pseudomugil gertrudae. The sequence goes on from JBAMHV010093890.1 coordinate 25,765, forward strand.
GTATTTACTTATGAATAAAATGATTTTATAAAATTAATTGATAAATAAATAAGTTTGTTTCAGGCTGTTTACTCGGCTCTATGAGCTTAATAAACCTGATTATAGAAGAAAATATGATGATCTTTTATTAAAAATTAGTTTTATTAAAAACTGGCTTCTTATTAGACAACGAGTTTATATAAAAAAAATTATCACAAGATAATTTTTTGAAAATTACCACAAGATAATTTTTTGAAAATTACAGAAAATAAAAATATTTGATCGATGGTTCTCATAATAAGCATAACTAATTTCTCGCAAGATGTAACTACTATATTTTTCTTCTTAAAAGATTTTGCCACATTATATGCTGTATGTATTAGAAGTTAAAATTTAAA
>JBAMHV010094692.1:0-24921 GCA_037177535.1 Pseudomugil gertrudae
ACGTGTGGATGAAAACTTTTCTGAAAACAATGCCGTGTGTACGATATTATTTTTAAAAACGATGTGGGGGGGATATTTGTTTCTAAAAATACCCGGGTATGTGTGTACATGGCCTTAGACCCAACCCTACTTTAACACACCTGATTCAAATAATGAACTTTCTCATCAAGTTCTTTGCAGCCTGTTAACGCGCATTTATTCCATTCAGGAATGTTCATATTCATGCGGCTGCGATGTGGGGTGAAAATAAGCCCTACCTGACTAAAAAGTCCCTGAACAGGGGCACTCGAAGGTGCTAAAGCCCTCATTTAAAAAAAAATTGCTTGTAAATATACACAATTAAAATTAAGCCAAAACATGCGAGGCAGTGGACATTAACCCTCCTCTCTTTCTGTGCACGTGAACGCTCTCATCTGCATGAGGCATTTCTCAGTTAGCTAATAAATTACCTCAAGATGCTTCTTCAAATCAGACTGTGCTTTGTTGATGGTAAGCAATGCTCTCACTGCACTGTGATAATTTCTTATAAACCTCTTGACCAGGTATATATGTAAAGTGTTCTCTAAATTTCCATGCCGAAAATGCATCTTTGTCTCTCCCATCTTCCCAGTTTTTCTTGTCTTCTGCCATTGTCGTTCATTTGTGTGTGGAAAGTGTTCTTGCGCACTAACTTGCAGTGTACCTGCACATGTAACGCTATCTGCATCCGCACAATGCTACCTGCATGTCGCGCTGTAAAGTAATGCCTAGAAATAATCTGTTTTTTAGCGAAAGTAACAATTTAAAATACACCAATTTAAACTGTAACTATAACGGAATACACTTACGTAACGCCATTACATGTAATCCGTTACCTCCCAACCCTGTCCACAAATAACACTGCGATGAAATAGAGAATAGAGAAAATTCAATAAACTAAAAAATAATACCAAAAATTATAAATGTGCAGCACCAGGATGGAATAAATGTCCCTTTTCTGCATTCCTAAATGCTTAGAAGTGCACAAAAACATGACTTTAAAGGTTAAAAAAGTGGGTTCTGTGTGATATGTCCCCTAAATGGCATTTAGGCATGAAGATGTGGTCAAGACAGCTTGCTAAACTTTAAACCAATCATCAAAATGTCAGGGAAAAGAGACTTTAAACATAGCACTGGTACTAGTGTTTGGAGAGCCATTTTATTCATAATTAAATAAATAAATAGAACAATTTTAGACGGGATCATAATTTGTCAGTAAAATGAGCATTAATTAATCCTGCTTTCTCTCAGTTGTTCTGGGTGGTGGGGAGAGTGTAATAATCTGATTATATTTTTTTAAAATGTTGTAACTTCTCTTGGTTTGGTTTGCTTTCACACTGCACTCTACTCAAGTGGGTCAGAACACCTGGACAATGTCATGCAGTTAAATGAATTGCTCAGTAAGGGTGATTTCTCAAAATGACAGCTGACCAACAGTAAAGAAAAAGAAAATCCTGCCACTTAATTTGCAAAGACAAAAAATCAGCTGGTTCACTTTAAGCAAACAATGGAGCAACAACACATGTATGCAATGTCGAAGTTAATTTGTACAAACCTTTTTGTAAAGCCAGAATCTATTTGATATGATCAACAGGAGAGCAAGACCCATTTCACTTCCTTTGTTTGATTAACTGGATTGTCTGTTTGCATTCCCTGCAGGCAAAGCACACTGGTTCAATTGCAAATTAACCAAAAGCTCCATTAAAAAAAATAATTAGACCAGAGTATGTTGGAATCTGCTCTCATAGCATCAATCAGTTGTGTCATTGGAAGTGAACCAGTGTTTGTCTAAAATAACTGTCAGTAGCTGTGTTTCCATTACAGTTTTGCACAAAATAAAAGTGATATATGTAAAGTTTCAACAAACTACAATATTAATTTGCAGGTGTTTCCTTTGGGCAATGTTTAGTGCATGAGCCACAGTTCTTCTTATGCCATTCTGGCTCATGCAATGAACCATGTAGCATTATTTTAAAGTTTTCTACTTCTTGCAGGAAATTTACCACACCTTTTTAGAAGCCATTCTCCTTTATTTATCTTTCTATTTATCGCTTAACCCTGCATTTCCTGGTTGTTTGCTCCATTACCATTTTAACTTTTCACATGGCCTATTACGTCAAGTTCTGGGGATGCGTAAACGTTAAAAAAGTGCTTTCATTACACTTTTGCAATAAACCTCTACATTGAAAGGTCTGAAACACCACGTTATGAGAGCATAAAAAACTTTTTTAGCAATAATTGAGAGTTGTTTTGAAAATGTAGGTGTTTCCATTACTGGATTTATATTGCGATATTCTGATTTTGCACAGGTGTAATTGACCACAGTCAGTGTCATAGCGCCCTTAAATTTGCCTTGTTGAAAATGACTATGAGTTAACTGTCATCAATCCTCTGCACCGTCCCCCAAGACCATCTTAAGATATAAATATGCATCAAACACCACAATATAGTAAGACACTGTGGAATACATATTAAACAATCTTATAGTGTATACATATTAATTACATGTAAAACTACATTATAGGATGGAAATCACAATACGGGTAGAAATGATCAGCTTTGCAGAGATTTCTAGTTGATAATTGTTTCCTCATTGACTTACATAAATTGAAAACAAAACTTCTTGCGAAAGTATAATAAAAATTCAGTTCATCACTTAAAATCTAAAAAGATAGTCATTAATCATTTATTGCTTGCACACATTCAAACTTGTTAAAACAGTGACATAAATCCTTTACCATAAGCCATCCAGTTTCAGGGTTGTAATGAATTGGAACCCTGAGTTGCTGAATATTTCCAGCTGTAGTGAACACTGCCCCTTCCCTTAATGCATCTCCACTTTCCTCTTCATCCCCCTCCCCTCCGTTTTTATCTCAGCCTCAATTTTCCCATATCTTTGTCTTACTCACAATCTGCCCCTTTTGCCGGTTCTCTCTTACCTGCAGCATCAGCAGGATTTGTCACAATAGGTTAGATGTTAATGTGAATTTCCTGACTTGCATAATCCTCTTCTTACATAATCTCATAGTGGTACAGACGCTGACAGACTAACTGCCCGCCCCACTCTGCTGAATTGCTTTTTTCTGTTTGCTGTTTATGGCAGCTGTTAAAATGAGCTTGGTCACCTAGAAATGTTAATTAAATTCATTGCAGAACAGGAAGAAAGTGTTTGCAATGGTTACCAGCTTTTTCAACTTTGCTTCATAAAGATCTATAAGTCTCAATGAAAAGTAGTCATTTCAAATCAATCATAAATATCTAAGGAGACAGTCACAACATACAATTGTGTTAATATTTAACCCAGGCTTACATGAATGATTGGGAAATATTTAGTAATTAGGACACAGCATTGTTAAATAATGAGTGTATTCTATGAGCCAAAAACAAAACATATAAACTGTTTATCATGTGTGATTCAACCTGCAAAAGTACACCTGTCGTCATTGAGAAGATGGCTGGTGAATCTCTGCAGATTTATTTCAAGGTAAAAACATTTAAGCTTTAAATTTACTCCATGTATGCTAAGAACAATAAATCTAATTGAGTTGAATTGTTGCTACCATTGTTTTATTGTATTATAATGAACTTGGTGAAATTATCATATCTTGCTTTGTTTATATTCTCCTAAAAGTGATTTAAGCTGGCTTTATTCATGAGTTTAATCAGAATCAAAATATTTAGAACAATCCCAGAGTAAAGATTTTACTTTGCAAAGCTTCTTAAAAGAGTTAAATACAGTGATAAACAATAAAAGAAAAATGAAGAGAAGATTAAAAAAATGAAGAGACAGGTGGGAAAAAGTGTAAGTTGTTGAGTTCAATAAAAATGTAAATAATAGAATGAAAATATGCATCAATAGGTACAAAGTATTTACAATATTTAGGTAGAGATTATTGCAGACCTACAGTGCATTTCTGGACTTTAATGGTCACAGGGAAGAATAAATTCCCGTGACGTTCTCTAGACCTATTGCAATGAGCTGGAATCAATCTGTAGCTGAACATGTTCCTGAAGTTGTCATGCATGTTGTAGAGAGTGTGAAGGGTCCAGTATAAATCTGCACTTGGACATTTCTCTCTGACATCACTGTTAGAGAGTCCAGCTTCTCATCAACACCGTGACTAGCTTAACTTATGTTTTTAAAAATGTATTTCTTTATTTTCATTTTATTGTGTTGGTGTCGGCTACTTTCAGTCAGCTGCCCCAACACACAACAGCATAAAGAAGGACACTGGTCACCACTGACTCATGCAATATAAGCTACTGAGGATCATCCACAAATGTTAAAGGATCTCAGGTCTCTCAGAAAATAGATGTCTCTTTACCTTCCTGTATTGCATTACTGTTTTTTGGGAATTCTAGTTTATTTACAATGACCACTACTAAAGGGTTCACATTTACTCCACTGATGGAAACAGGGGTGTTTCATGGTCCCTGTGCATTTCCCAGTTTTTTTGGCTTTTGCCACATTGAGCTGCTGGTGGCTCTGTTCACAAAATGTCCACCACAACTCTGTATTTCCTCGGTTTTAGGATTTTAAAATAATCACAAATCAAAATATGCCCTTAAATAAGATTTTATGTCCTTCATTAGTGCTTTTTAGTCTTTATTTCAGTCTTTATTTTTTCACAGTCTTCATTTAAGCAGTTGCTTGCCAGCCTCCCTTTTTTCTGTATGAGAGATTTTATTGTAAACAGCACTCACCAGTTGTATCAGAGAATGATTAACAAATAATAGGAACATGTTCTTCCACAACAGCCAAGACGATTCCTTCCTGCTATCTCACAACAATCTCCCACCACAACTCAATTCACTCCATCCAAATTCAAGATTTCTAAAACCCAATGGAATGTAAAGAACAAAGAGAGTTTTGTATTAAATATTATGTCTGCATTTTGTTTCTGTTCCGGGTGCTTTCACAAGAAAAAATGCAAAAAAAAACATAAAATAAAATAGCAGCAAAGTCTCTTTTATGCTCTTTTCCTCCATCCTTCCTCTCCATGTGTACCATTTGTCTCCTGTGAGTAAGTGTATGTCCATGAGAGCATGCTTGGCACAGTCTCTGGCTTTCCCCTGACTCAGTTGTTTACCATCAAGTCATCGGCCAAACAGTTTGTCTTGTCTTGTTTCTCTCTTTGGTTCTGCTTGTTTGTTGGTCTCCTCCATTTCAAACCTCCAGTTTTCAGCTAGAACTAGATTCTTTACTTATTTAAATAAAGAGAGTGACACATTATTCTCATTAATCTGCTTTCAGGAACTGCTTCGTGACATTGTTTTAAGCAAATCCAAAAAAAAAGCTGGACTGAGTAGTTCACAAAACTATGAACCTTTTTAAGGAATAAATAAAAAGCAGTAGCTGCAGACATTTACATTTTGTTGATCTTGTGAATAAGATATTATTTTCCCCCTTTTCTCTCTAGTCTCTCATCTAAAATAGATGTTGACCCTTAAGGCTTCCTGAGACTTTGTAAATCAGGAATTTTCAGATTCCTGAAGATGAATTTAGCCTGTCTTGCATTTCATGGATTATTATACCAGCATATTATTCAAATAAATGTATACTTAGTGATATAGCTACTGAAACTGTTCTTAACATGATCTGTTTAGCCTATATAAGGAATATCTATTGTTGATGTCAGAGATGCACTGAAACACTAAGACATATTTGAACCACTGCTTATCTCATTATGTAAGGTTTCCAGGGTGCAGGCTTTCTGTTAATCTGTTAAAGTGGTTTCATACATCAGTTCTCACAGCTCCCTGAAAGACATTCAAAGTTTTTTTTTTTTTTGGAGGGATATTGGGTTTTACTCGTTTTTCATTCTGTTATTCAGGTACTGTGCTAAAACGAAAAAAAAAAAATTAGACACTTCCTTTCATTCAACCCATTGCAAAGTCATGTAAAAACACATCTAAGAGAAATGCCAAAAGCTAATACATTTCAGTGGGATTTAACCTGCACTTCTGCCTCAGCAAAGATTACCTTGCCATTACTTTTCATCATTATCTTTAGTATTCAGTTGATACACTTAATACACACTGTTCCCTGAAGCCTCTTCAGAAATGATCTCCTGATGGGGTGGCTGTCAAAGAGCTATTCTTAATAAAGGGAGACAAGGAAATAAAGGCTTAAGTGTGCCAAATATAACAATTGGATTGAAAGTCAGTAATAACAGGTCCAAGAGATATATCTCCCTAGAAGCTTCAACATTACAAAATTAGTGTGGAATCATATTTATAGAGAAATGGAACAAAAAACAGCCAAAATTTAAGAATTGTTTTGGAAAGACTTCTGGAGGAGACGGTGTCAAACTCAAGTCATCAAGGGCCGGTATCCAGCAAGTTTTTATTGTTTCCATGCTCTAACACAGCTGACTGGCGTTAATGATTAGGTTGACACAAACCTGTTAGATCCATTTGAGTTGCATCAGTGTGTTAGTGCAGAGAAATAGCAAAACCTGCCCTAGAGGACTGGAGTTTGACATGTGTGATTTAAAGACTGTGCAAGACCTTGTTGAAAATATGTCAGGCTGTTCAGCTGGTCATACCAAATACTGAGCTTTAAACTTTAATTATCATATGTACATTTACTTTTCTTTATGCTTTGCATGTTTCGGTTTGTTACCTGTTCCCTGAAGGCCTAGCTCAGGACCTTTGCGTAGAACAACATTTACATGTCTTTACCTTCTTTTGCAACCTGACATATAGAAAAAAATACAGGTCCAGGTTAATCCTTCTAGTCATACTCATATATGCATTCCTTGGCCCCTAATTACACAGCCAATTAGAGAGAGAAATGTTTTAGGGACATTTAGCCATACCATATAATACCAAATAAAACACTACATTAAAAACTACATTAAAAATTATATTAAAGTACAAATAAATATGTTATGCCATAAAAACAAAATGCTACTTTGGGTGGGTGACACAATGTTGATCTTCCACTCTAAATCTCTATCGTTCAAGTTTTTTCTTTCAATCGTAATTCTCCTTCAAGAATTTAAAGTGCTGAGCAACAGGGGAAACCGAGCTTTTATGGTATCGTGATGACACAGAACCAATGCTGCCAAAGCTTTGAATCGGCTGTGCAACTTCTAGTCTTTTTACTGTTTACTAATGACAATGTAACTGTTGACGATAATCAGTCTATTCCTTTATCCCACAGACAATGCCTTTTGCTGATTTGGATCAGCTACTGTAGCGATTTATTACATGCTACTGTGTTTAAATACCTCCCTTGTGTGCCACTAACTCTGCTTTTCTTGTGCACTTGATTTTAGTAACTCCTACAAACTTGGTGTTAAATTGAACAGCTAGCACAGTGGTGTTTCTAGATGACATAATACACTTTTTTCAGGGACAGCAGCAGCATTTCTCTGTTATCAAAGTTCCACTTTGCTCCTGGTTGCACCTCTAGCTTTCAGCTGTTTCCTATGAAAAAAAAAGCTTTTGAAGTCAGATGCTGTTCTCATTCTGAAGGAAGAATGCTGAACTTATTCTTTCTATTTTTTTTATTAAATCAAACCATAGCAAACACACACAAAAAGCTTACAGAGGAATTTCATGCTACCCAAAATCATTGATCTGCTTTTGCTGGACAACAGCAATGATGACTGCTCTATCTGACTGCAGCTTTTTGGTGAGAACATCAAACCATCCTACAACTGAAGCAAAACAAACAATCACTTAATGAATATTTAAGGGTTCAAATCTAATTCCCTTTGTTTATCATATTATATAGAGGTCAGATAGGGGTGTGGTGGATACCCAGCGGGAAAGAAAATTAGATAAGCTGACTCAAAAAAGGTTTAATTTATTTTTCCTAGAAAAAAAATGTATCTGTGTGAAACCAAAATGACTGTCTTATTTCTCCACTCTCTCAGTTTTCTCTCCTAAAATGAAAGAATGATCTTGTAAATCTTTGAAGTAATTCCACTTAACTATGTTTTGAACTCTTTTTGATCTTAGACATAGAAATCAGTTCTCTTTTCACTTAAACTTTATTCCTGAATCTCACACTGGGCTCAGTCAGAAATTTGTCTTTTTTTATTTGTATTGTTCTCTTAATATAATTGGATATGTATTTCTTTTAATCCCTATTGTAAATTATAAAGTAAGTGATTTAATGAGTACAATCCAATATATTGCTGTTTTAATGCAATATAAGAATAGATCTCCTCAGTATTTTAAATTGTGTTTGCAGTGATCACTAAAAATGTTTTATTGTTTCTAACTGGTTCTATAAGACGTGTTCTCTAGTTTCTTACCTGTGGGTAAACAGCTCAATCTCAGAAAAAACACTTAAATCTTGTGAATGTAAACACAGTGTCCTATTTTCTAAAGAAATGGTTATTTTTTTATTCTGTGTAAAAAGTATGAGGGTGTTCTTTACCAAACATAGACATGCCATACAAAAGAAGGAGAAAGTGTGGTATATGATTATCTAATACTGTTAAACAGGTGGATTTTTCCTGCTGAGCAGAGGTAAGCTACAGCACACACTTGTTCTGCTTTCTCAGAAAACATGTCAAAACTCAAAAGCCAGTGACAAACTCATGTTGTGCAAATGACAACTCTCACCACCCACATTAAGCAATGGATTAAGGTGAGTGGTAAAAACAGAATGGAAAGAATAAAAAAGATTTTTTTGTCAGCTTTGAAATGTCTGAAATACCTCAGAGTCTACAGGAAATGTTCACAATGTTTAGAAGGGACAGAAGTCATTTCTTATGTTGACATTGTTTGCAGTGTTTATTTTTCACAGATAGCTGTTACCTCTGGAGTCACTGCTTGTTTGTAACACTTTTTCATCATGTCAGCAGTATGTATTAGAGCTAATAGATGAAAGTAACAATACCTGGTTCATTTGTTTGCCCTCACATTTTTGGCAAAAACTTTTTTTTTGGTGATGATGCTACAGATAAATAATGCTCAATACAAGTAAAATTGTCCAGTTTTGCTTAACTAATGATTCTCATTAACACTGTGCTATGTTGTCTTTGTTTTATGCCTGTAACATGACACATGCATAAGAAACATAAAGCCAATCATACTGCATGATAACAAAATTATCACATCAATAAAGACTGTTCAGACCATATTGGGTTAAAAATGGCATCAACATGCAAAGGACCTAATGCTGTTTAAGCATTCGTTTCGAAATACCTCATAGAGCAAGTCAGTAGCTTTGTGTACCTGCAGCAAAAATTAGGTTTATATATGTCCTGAGCTCAATGTTTATTTAAGGAAACCAACACAGGAAATTGAGGCGAGCACAAAACTCACAATGTTAAATAGTAGGACAAAAAGGTTTTACAAAAATCACTTCTATTTTAAGTTTTATGTTAAGATTAAACAAACACACAGGTAGTGAAAATAGAAACTGGAAAAATGAAAATCCAGACAATGATTGATGCAGATAGAATATAAATGAACACCTGTGTGTGCAATATCTGATAAGAACAGGGAGCACATCCTTTCTTATAAGCCATATTATAAAAGTATTTTACATTGTACCTGCTTCCATGTTCTGGTTCTGAGGCGTTTCTCTGCTGTAGCACACACCTTATCGACATAAATGGATCGGCTCAGCAGCTTGTCATTAAGAACTGCATAAGAATATCAATGACCCAAGATCACACGGCAACGCAAAGCGCTGACATAGCAATTCACTGGCTTTACTTGTCATGTGGATATGGTCAAGGATAACTGAGTTCAGCCCTGCAAACGCATGTACGTATATTAAAACATTCAGGGAAAAATCTTTTTGGGTTTAGTGTCTCATATTTACAATGCAGTTGCTTTTCATTATCAGTCTTGCAGAGTGCAGACAAAGCAGGAGGGTCAGACATAAGCGCTTTGAATCATATCTTGTTGTTACATAAGTTTTGCCTCTTTACAAGTGATGTACATCTACTTGATGTTGAATAAATCTTGACCTTCAAAAGCAAAGTGATGGTAAAATGACAAAGATAAATGTTGCTAAAAGTAAAAAAAAAAATAAAACCTATTTTGACCCTCTAAAAAATGCACTCAAGACCTGCTTTTATTTTTTATAATTACACCTTTTTTAAAAATGTTTCCTTTGCTTTCACATTTTCTAACTCTCAGTCCAGCTCTAAAAAGACTTTAGACTTCTTTTTAGCTTCCTAAATTTTATTGTATTACAGTCACTAAGAGCATATCAGGGTAAAACTTTTTTATCTATCAACTTTAAAAAAGTAAGAGTAATTGTTTAGTTGTTTTTATGATATCAAATGCAATACTGTTAAAAATAATTACATTTTCTTTTGTTTAAAATTTGAGGCTACTCTCTCCTTTCCCCTCATTCCTCTTTACCTCCATCTCTTCTTCCCCTTAATTGCCGTAAGTTACAGCACAACGAGCGTATCGCAAGTCATTTCAAACCAACTATAAATATCTAAGGAGACAGTCACAACATACAATTGCATTAATATTTAACCCAGGCTTACATGAATGATTGGGAAATATTTAGTAATTAGGACACAGCATTGTTAAATAATGAAGCAAAGGGAAAGTTTACTGATTGACATTGACAAAATAATCTTAAATATACTGAAATCAATTGAACTTTAATCTTGTCATACTAAACAACTTCAGCGTTCATAATCAGGCTGTAACAAAATATATTCTGGTTACTCCTCTGCTGTGGAGTTGTTCATCACTTTAGGAGAAAAAAAAAGAAAACAAAATAAAAACAAATATATCCCAGTCAATGATCTTCTTGTGTCCCAAGGAAATAGTGCTAAACAAAAGTCGATTTTACTCTTTCTAGTGTGTAAGAAAATGCAACTACTTGTGTCTCTAACATTAACAAAAGAAAAAAAGACTTTTGTAAAAAGCCAGCCCACAACTTCAACCTCCAGGTTAACAGTACATGAAGTCCCTGCAAATGGTTCAGGTGCACACTGTAGGGTGGGTTAGGAGGAGAGAGAAACAACTGACCTCTTCTTCTTTCCACTCAGGTTTTTACAGGAAAGCTGTCCTCCATTAAAGACCTGCCATCGGCAGACTGGAACACTTTAAACAAGTGGAATAATGTAGGTATTTTGCAATGTTTCGTTGTTGAATCAGTAGTGATACATTTTCAGAACTACTTCTGTGTTAATATGACATGTCACATAAAGTGAAATTGTGCTGTAAAGTAATGTTTTGTGACATTATAAAGAAAAAAAAGGGCTTCAGATGCTGCCAGACACAGAGAGGCTCAGGGATGTAATGAATGTCAATGTAACATGTAAGCAAGCTAGAAATGCAGAGTTTTTGGATTTGAATGTGATGAAGCAAGGTCATTTATATACAACATCAATTTTCATGTAAAAAAAAGGGGGTGAGGTTTTATTTATTAACCACAAAGTGTGATGAACCATTTAAAGCGATAAATCCTGAACCATACAAAAAAGTTATTTTCTGCTTAGTAGAAACACAAAATGACACAGGCTGCAGAAGAAAATGAAAAAGCAAATGACAACTACAAAAGGTCTGTAGTCAACAGAGTTCACTGTGAGAATATTACCCTGGCAAGAAAAGACAAAGAAAAAGAATAACACTTGACAACTGCAGATGGGGAACTGTTGTGGACAGCAGAAAATTGACAAAGTAAGAAGCAAAGGCAGACTCGTCTCATAAAGCAGGTGAAGATAGAGCACAGAGAAGAAACTCAAGAACACTGCCAGGTTTGTACCCAGTCACAAGACCTACTGCTCTGAAGAAAATGTATAAAATTGACTTTGCACACTTCTAATCGGTTTCAGCTGATGGATATGAATGTTAATGTTTCATCACTGCTCATTTTCATCCTGTTTAAAATCCCATTCTTTCCTGGTCCATATCTGCACTGTTAAATATTCAAGTGTATTCCGCTGGGATTTCCATTTATCCACTCACCTGCATAATTTTTTCATCTAATGTTCATTAAAGAAGCCAATCTGGTTAAGTAAACAGACTCCCTTTTTCTTACCCCAACCACCCTTTTACCCCTTGGAATCCCACTTTCTCACCTACCATTACTTTAATCCTCTTCTTTCCTTCAGTAATACTAGAATAAACAGTTTGCAGTCTTTCAAACAGTTTGCAGTCTTTGCGCAGGGATCAGTGCCACAGTATTATTTTCCATGTAAAAAGATCAAATCGATACTGGTCAGTGTGGAGATGAAGCTGATAACTGTGAGTCAGAACAGAGACCAAATCAATAACACAGCAAACTTTTTTATGCATATAAAGTCTATAAACACACATATAATTAGAATCACCTCCTATCTTTCTTTGTACACACACAAACATAAAGCACACCTCAGAAGAACCAAACACATTATCAACAGAAGAGGTCATAATAAATATGTTTAGCTAGTGAAAAAAAAATGCTTAGGCTCCAGCTTTACCGTCTCCCCTGAATTGGATTAAGCAGTATGGAAAATAAATGAATGAATGGTGTGTATATTTTGAACATATAAGACATGCTCATGTGGCAATGGCCAAGAGCAGGTCTAATAAGTGGAAGGTTGTCGGTTTGATTCGTGCATCACTCCTGTCAATCTGACATTGCGTCCTTGGACAAGAGACTTCACCATCATTGCTTCCAGTGGCTGTCACGTTTCCATCATTCTGCCTCAGGACAGACATGTGTTCCATCACTAACTATGATGATGATTGTATGAATTGGAATTACTATAAAGTGCTTTAAATACCTTGGAAAGTACTGTAAGTTATTGTTATTAAGATATTTCTCACTACTTTAACAAAATAAATGTAGAAATGACACTTCTAAGGTCAGTATTGTTCAATTAGTGATAATTTTCCTCTTTCCGGGTTCTCTGGCTTCCTCCCACAGTCCAAAGACATGAACCTTGGGGAGAGGCTGATTGGAGACTCTAAATTGCCCATAGGAGTGAGTGTGAGTGTGTGTGGTTGTCTGTCTATGTGTGCTGGCTCTGTGATGGACTGGCGACCTGTCCAGGGTGTACCCCGCCTCTCGCCCGTGTTGAGCTGGGATTGGCTCCAGCGCCCCCGCGACCCCGTTAAGGGAAAAGCGGTAGAAAATGGATGGATGGATGGATGGCTGGATGATCATTTTCCATCACTAACTATGATGATGATTGCTATATTATCATTAAAGTGAAGATCGAAGTCCTGTAAACTTTTGAAAGTAAGATTTTAAACCTGGTGCCAGCAGCCTAAGACCCATTGTGGTGTAGTTCGTGAACTTCAAACAAACGGATCAGGTGAAAAGCAATGCTGAAGGGAAAAAACTACAGACTTTGTAATCAGTTCCCGAAAGACATTTAGGACATTTCGTTACTTCAAGATTGGACTATTGCAATTCCTTACTTATGGGCTGTTCCAAATATGTCCTGAAAAGTCTCCAGCTGATCCAAAATGCTGTAGCAAGGGTTCTGATGAGAACCAGGAGAAGAGATCATATTTCTCCAGTTTTAGCATCTCTTCATTGGCTTCCTGTTAAATTTAGAATAGAGTTTAAAATTCTTCTTCTGACATAAAGCGCTTCATGACCAAGCTCTCTTGTATACGAAAGGCCTCATAGTTCCACATGTTCCACACAGAGCACTATGCTCTCAGACTGCAGGTCTACTTGTGGTTCCCAAAATCTCTAAGAAAACGGTGGGAGGGAGAGCTTTCAGCTATCAGGCTCCTCTCTTACAGAACCTGCAATGTTAATCTGTCTTTCCTGTCCTCTCCACCCCAGTCAGACGAGGCAGGTGGCTGCCCTCCCTGAACCGGGTTCTGCCAGAGGTTTTTTCTTCCCGTTAAAAGGGAGTTTTCCTTCCTACTGTTGTCTCATGCTTGCTCAGCCTGGGGATTAGATCAAAGTCAAGATTTGATGCAATCTTTTGGTTTCCCTTAGCTAGGCTATTTTTGATGAATTGGTTAAATATGATGTTTGTGAAGCACACTGAGCTGTCATGAAGTAGGGCTATACAAATAAAGTTGAATTGAACTTTCAACACATCAAATCTGTGCACAGCCATATATTACAAACAGTGTTTGTCTGCTAACAATTAACAAGCTAGCTTGTGTCCTAACCAGAAATGCAACACTGCCAACAATAATTTGCCTTGCTTATGGTAATTTATGTTTGTTATAATTGAAATTAAGTTCTTGTGTATTCCTAATGACCATTTTTGCACCCATGTGATGGCTGGACACACCTGTTGGCAACTTTTCTGGCTTTACAGCAGTTTGACTTTTGACAACAATTTTGGCCCTAAGTCCAGAACACTGGGGCACTAAATTTCATCCATGTCACATTGGATTTGAAAGGACTATAACACTCAGTATTAGTGTTTTTTAAAAGTAGGAATATATTAAAAATAGATTTAATATATTTTGATATATTATTTTCCTTTGGCATCAGCATACTATATGATTGGTACTAGACAGCATGCATGCATGTGTTTACAGTCTTCAAGGAAGTTTAATATTATTATTTTATAGTTACTGCATGGCTGAGGGGTTGATCTAAAGTGTATAAATTCCAGGTGCTTCATTGGAGTATTAAACCCTAAGGATTGAAAATGGCATCACAATTATTTTCCTTCTGCGCAGAGAACATTTACTACCAACAACTGTCGTTCATTCATATTGTTTTTCAACTATTCCCTTTTCCTGTAGTTCATTTTACCTCTTTTTATTGAACCTTTGCCTACCTTTCGTACGGTAGTTGTTGCTTTGCTGGTTTCCTGAGATTTCTTCAACCTGCCTTTTGTCTGGTGGAACATAAGAGCCTCTGTGTGTAGGTGACTGCTCTGTATTCACCACACATATATTTTCAATGTGATGAGTGCCTTGAATATAATACAGTCACGTACAGAACAATAGCGGGTGTATTTATTTGTATTTGTAGAGTTGGAGACTTACTGTGCATGTTTGCCTTCAAGTGCACGTGTTTACTGTGCAATAAGTGATATATTATGTGGAGTCAAAGAGATACATGACCAAACAGTTCTGTTATGACACCAGCAACAAAAAAAAGCACTTCTCTGTGAGCAGTTGCTATTGACATTGTCTCCTTTCCCATCCATTCTTCTGTCAAGCAGAACAATGTTTGCATTGGATACACATTCAGGAGTCCGATGGCAGGGTGGCACTGGCAAGCCTTAGGATAGGGGTTTGTGAGATTTATAAAGAATTATTGTATGTGATGGAATACATGCAAGAGCTGCTATTGGCTTTACTTCATCGCTCTGTTGAATTAGAGGAGCCATTTGTGCAGGTGGTGAGGATATAAAATGAAAAAATGCAACAGATTCTGCAGTTTGAACAGTACAATCTGGATCACACACTGCATTGTTTAGCCCCTGATGTGATTTCCAAATTAACGATTAAATTCAGTTTAATTTAAAATGAAAATCACATGTTATTGATAATATGTGCACATTATTTCAATATATTATTCAACATCACTTATGCTACAAGGGTGTTTATTTAACAAGACAGATATTTCAGATTTATACAATCACTTATGTTCATCCATCAAATAATTATTTTAAAGAGGGTTAAAAAAGAAGTAATTTCTATTCTCAAAACTAAAGAAAAGTAAAATAGACTGCAACATCATCTTATATTACAAAGTGGCATTTCACAACTGATAAATGCTGTCAGGAGACAGTCCTCTACCCCCCAGTGTTTTGGAAAGCGTTTGAGAATATAGCTAGGTTTTAATGTTTTCTTGTTGTTTTTCATCTTTGTTTTAATTTAAAAAGACAGATAGATCTTACTGTCTAAAGCAAACAGAGGCTTATTTTAAAAACAAATAAACAAACAAAACCAGACATATTTCCAAAGGATAAAGGATGGAGCAAAGTCACTGGCTCCATATGAGGGAAGGTTTCAAATCTTACCACCTTTTTTATACAACAAAAATTCCCCGTATGTGCACAAGTTAGGTGGCAACACGATCTAAATTTTGGAAGACATACTGAAGAGCAAAGAATCAAGATGATACATGATAGGAAGATAAAGATGACAACATGACCTGAGATCAACGCACAAGGGAGGGAGGATGGTGGCCTGATAGATGACCTGTCTGTTAAAAAAAAGAAAAAGAAGGAAAAAAATAATATGCCAAATGTCATGGAGCAAAGAATATCTCTAAGACCTTAAACCACATCTGGCACCTCTGTTAGACTGGGAGTCAGAGGAGGAATGGCAGAGTGTGTTTGGAGATGTGTGAACACCGTTGCTTCAATGTCCCTTCCAATTATTTAATTAAAAAAAAAATAATATTGCTACTGTTGAGTGAATGGAACGCAGACAAATAGCAAATCTGAGTTTATATGAACCATCATTGGTCTCTTAGAGTACAAAAAGCCCTATTAACTTGATGTTCATTTTGAATGTAGAAGATTTGAGCCTTTTTCTAACAGATCTGTGCCAAAAAAGAGACCTTTTTTTTCATTTAGGTTTATAATCTCTACCAAGCAAGTGGTGGAGGTCATGTTTTTGCTCGAGTTCAGTTTTTATGTCTATATATTTTTATTTATTTCTTTCTTTTTTTTGCCAAAAAAACATGTGAGGCAATAATTAGGTTAGTGCATAACAACTGTGAACTCCGATGAAATTATATACAGAACCTTTCATTACAATATGCTTTAAATAGCAGGTATCCAGACAGGAATTAAAACAGATTTACTTGTTTTTATCCCAGCAATATTTAGTTGGAACAGTTGATGTGGAAATATCACATAGACTGCTTGGTAATTACAAGACAAGCTTACCAAATCAATATGAAAATTGTGAGGAGAGAACGGTTTTTTCTGTTCTTACCTAAACTGAAACCCAAAGCTGAACCCAGTTGGCACTAACAGTATATTTTGGAGAATTGACATTTGGAAAATAACTCTCCGGGAGTTATTCAAGTTGAGCCTCTGGAGACCATTTGCATGATGCTGCTTCATTTCACGAGACATAGCCTACAGGGTGAGGGTATACTCCTGCTAAAGAACTACTAAAACCACATTACTTATGGCAATGCAGGCACAATTTTACCTTGTTTTCAGGGCTTCAACCTGAGAACCCACAGGGTCAAATTTGGCCGCTGTTAATTGCTACTGCCCAAAACTAACAAAGATAAAAAAAATTAAATCCCAGAGTGCCACTTCTGACCCTTGCACAGAGACACCTAGTGGATGAATATTGACCTGACATGAGCCAGTGTGGTAGTGACAAGATGCCTGACCACATGCTGTTTTGTTGAGCTAGAAACCTACCCAAACAAAATCGTCTTTTCAGCAAACCAGATGTTGGTAAAATTGTTTTTTTCAAATTTTACTATGTTACCTTGGTAGTACAGGGCCAGAGAATAATAAAGTAAATTCCTATATCTTTTCAGGGAGTATGACCGCTCCCTTTTCATGACAGCGAAAGCATCAGAGAAAGTTCACTGTTGCAGAAGTATTGGAGCAACTTCAAGCTGATGATAGTGACTTTGGCCCTGAATTGGACAGTGGTAGCGATTTTGATGAATTGTTTCAACCCCATGAAAGTGATGGTGGTGAATCTTCTGCCAAAGACAGTGACTTGTCCAAATACTCGTCCAGTGATGAAGATGTGGAGTTTACCAAGACTTGTAGCCCACAGATGGAGCCAAAATGTGCCAGAAAAACTTACAGGTGGAGAAAGACAGACTTTGAGTTGCCTGACGTAAACTTTCAAGGTGAACAAGTTGAGTTGTACTAGGATGCCATGACAGACACTCTGGTTTATTTTCAACGCTTTTTGTCCGGTGATATGTTGGAAAATTTTGTTCAGCATACCAATCAATACAGTGTTCAAAAGCATGGGAAATGTGTAGACACTTCAGTAAAAGAGATAGAACAAGTTCTAGGAATGTATCTCAGGATGGGATTAGTTCAAATGTCTGGAGTACGTCAGTATTGGGAAAGTGAAGTTCGTTATGGGCCTGTGGCAGATGTAATGAGTCGCAAATGATTCAACCTGCTACTCTCTGTCATGCACTTTGTAGACAATGAAAAAGCCAATGAAGAAGACAAAAAGGATCGACTTTGGAATCTGAGACCATTTTTGGATTCTTTTCGGAGACAGTGCCTGACAATAGTTCCTCGCCAAAAACAGTCCATCGATGATATGATGGTGCCTTACAAATGGGAAATTTGGTGGCATAAGGCAGTACATCAAAGGGAAGCCGCATCCATGGGGATTCAAAAGGCGTTTTTCCATTAGTACCTACTCCGCCCGGCCTCACACGATTATACCCAGAAACAGAGCGTTTCCATTAGGATTTGTCATGCCGTGCAGTTACATTTTTCGTACCTACTTTGTTGTGGTTCTAAGCGTGTCGGGCCGTGTGGGTAACGTGACGTCCACAGGCTGGCGTCCATTGATTGGTCTGATGTGATCCAGGGTGCTTCGTCTTGCCCTCCGACAATTCTCTTGATCTGTTTTATGAGTCTATTTCCCACAAATAACCATAATCCGAGCCCCAGGTAAAAAGTTACCAGGAAGTCTTCTATCTTCGCGTCGGTCTTCTTTCGTATTTTCGTATCTTCATTCGGTATTCGTCTTCTTCTGTGGTTTTTTGCAGACTCCGGGCAAAGCGTCTAGAAACTCGTGTTGTGCGGGGGACCACTCCCACATTAGAGGATCGCGACTTGTAATGGAAAAGCAATCCAGTACAATATCGTACTGCCCGGGCCTGTAGAGTCACGTCGCCCAGGTACTAATGGAAAGGCGCCTAAAGTTTGGGCACGCTGCTGTGTCGCTGCTCTCATGAACGACTTTGACATGTGTATATCAGGAAAAAGGTGGAAGTAGTGAACAAAAAGGGAAGAGTCATTTGGGAGTTGGTGGAGACATTGTGATGAAGCTATGCGAATCGCTTGCAGAGAAAGTACATTTCCTGATTTTTGCTGACAATTTCTTCACTTCGATGCCCCTCATTGAGAAATTTTTTGCATAGGAAATCTACTACACAGGAACTGTGCGGAAAAACCGCATGCCGAGGTGCAACCTGATGACAGACAAAGACCTGTCAAAGAACAGCCGTGGATCCTATGATTATTGAATCGAGTCCAACACCAACACTGTTTGTTTGAAATGGCAAGACACGAAAGCTGTCACTTTGATGTCAACATACTGTATGCTGGACCAGAGCCTTTGGGAAAAGCTTGGCGCTGGGACAAGTTCAAAAAAGAGTATACCAACATTGATCAGCCAAACATCATCAAGGAGTACAACGCTTCCATGGGAGGAGTTGACACGCTGAATGCACATCTTGCACGCTGTAAATTCCCCATCAGAACCCGTCGCTGGTAAATGATACTTTTCTGGCATTTCATGTCTGTTGCGGTGATCAACACATGGCTTCTTTACCAGCATGATTGTGAGGCAAAGGGAATCACTGGATCAAAAGTACTCAAACTTCGCAAGTTTCAAGGTTTGGTTGTTCAAGGCTTGGTTGAAGTTGGAACAGCAAGAAGGCGGGGTAGGCCACCAGCTCCAGGCCCCTCTTCGTTTCGACCAAATCGCCCACTGGCCTATCAAGGAGGAACATTGTCGTCGATGTGCTGTGTACAAGGACCTCAAAACTGAAATGCACTGTGAAAAATGTGCAGTTCCTCTCTACATAAACAAAAAAAGGAATTGCTTCAAAGACTATCACAATGTCTAGTGTAAGTTCCTTTCTCTAGCAGAACAGATTATTGGATAAACAAAGACCCATGGTGTTGGTGTCGTGATTTTGGTTCTAGTTTACATTGGTCAAAGTGTGTTTGTACATTTGAAATCCACTTCTAACATGCAACAGAAAATAAGTACAAACATTGTTAAATGTAGCTGTGTGGTTGACTGATTATTTTCCTAAATATAAAGAAGTTCTAATTAACTAATTAAGTTCTAATCTGAATTAACTTTTTGAGCTATTGGTAGGAAAAAAAAAGAAGAAAAAAATCACTGTGGTCAATTAGCTTTCTAGTGCTGTACTCACTATATTACATTAGTTTAATGCACTCAGGAAATTGTGTCAGAACCTATTAAAAAGGGAAATTTTAAATGACTTATTTTTAACTTATGGAAAAAAACATATCTGTATGGTGGAGCAGGGGTTAGCGCTGTGGCCTCACAGCAAGAAGGTTGCTGGTTCGAGTACAGGCTGGGGAGGTTGTCTAGTGACCTTTCTGTGTGGAGTTTGAAGGTTCTCCCCATGTATGCGTGGGTTCTCTCTGGGTTCTCCGGCTTCCTCCCACCCACAAGACATGCATGTTAGGTTATAATAGCTATGGTTAAAATGGTTTAAAATGACATGTAAGTCGCTTTGGATAAAAGCGTCTACCAAATGACTTTATAGTATAGTATAAATAAAAAGGGAGGAGAAAAGAGTAGCTCATTGAAACTAAGTGGAAACAAATGGTAGTAGGTATATTTTGCTGCTCTTTAAAACATTATGGTTATGCATTCTAGTCATCTAACCAAAATCCCCGACACACATGAACAAATTCATGTATTCTTTCGTTTAGAGACGTACACATTATACTTTATGCACACTGGCACCCTCCCTAGTGGTCTGAATAAATGGCTCGGCTGTGTAGCATTGACAGCAGGATTGATGTTGCCTGATTCCCAGGTGCATCATTTGACCAGTCAGAGCAGACCTCCCCTCAATGCTTTACTGTCTCTTCCATATATGTGAGTGAGCATATGTGTGGGTTAATTTGATAGAGAATAAAAAAGAAGGACAGGACAGGGAGAAAGCTGAAGGTGTACAGGTAAGTGTGATTCAGTGATTATCCAATACACACTGTGGGACATTAAAGAGCTTAGCACACTGCATATACAGTCAAGCAACGGAAGAAAAAAATATTTAACTGTGATTCAAATACATGTAATTAAATAAAGCACTGTGCTGAAAATGACCAAAAATCAGAAGAAATTTAACACAAAACTAAGTGACTACTTAACACAGTGATATTTGAAATGACCAGGTAAATAATAAGCAAGTACAGGCTGAAGTAACGCGCATGCATTTTAACACATTAAACTGTATTGCAACATATTTATACTTGCAATAAAGGTATCATTTTACAATTTGGTCATTTTTAATGTCTTCTCTTGAACTTCATGTTTTCTTCCAAAATAATTGTTTTTGGATTTTTTTCCTTTCTTGCTCTTGCTTTTTTTTGTTTCCTCTTCTTATCAAGTTTGGTTTCTGATTCCTCTTACTTCTAATCATTTATGACGACCTCATCTGTATACAGTACCAGTCAAATGGTTTCTACATGGTGTTTGCTCTTCTTAGCCAGAATTGAGTCTTGCTAGGTTGTTCCTCACTCAGTTGTCTGCATTTGCATTATTTTTGAGTCATTGCAACAGAACAGCATGTATAACCCTAAAATAAATAAATAAATAAATCTCCTGAAAATAGAAAAACAGTATTAAGACTTGATTTTAAACTCTAAATAACACAAAAAGCTGACCCTTCATGACACCAACACACATCCATCATTCACTCTGCAGGGGCCTGATTGAAGTTTTCATTAGTGAGGGTTCGTCCATCTGCATCATTAAGACTAACTGTAATTTGATCTACCCCTTGAACATTAAAAGAAACCCCACTGTCCTCCAGCATTTTTGTGTCAGATCTTTCACCATATTGATCAGATTCAGTACTTGTTGTAATTCAGATTGCTTGTCTTGTCATCTCTTGAGCACCCAGACATCTCAGATTCATTGCATGTGTGTCTAGAATATGGTTACTAAACACGTTTATCAGATTATTGTAGCTTCATATTTTACTTAACAATTTATTATGCAAATGATCATGTTTGATCTTCAATAGACATACAAAATACCTCCGCATGCGAGTCAACCAAATTATAGAGCCACACTCAGTTTGCACACAAGATATCCAACATCTAAATCTCAGCTACTTCATTAAGACTTGCCTTCAGTGAAAGAAACTGATAATACTGACCACTAACTACAGTTTTTTTGGGGGGGTTTGTTTGTTTGTTTTGTTAATTGAGAAAGATTCAAAGTTCCAAGTTTAACATTGAGATAAAGGCTTAAACACATTTATTTTCAGCATTATTGCAATTATGACTTTTAAGGAGCCATAAACTATAGTGTAAAAAATGGTGAAGCTTATTTCCTGGCCCTTAATAATCAAGCTGCCAGAAAATAATGCAAATGTAGATTATTGAAAATTAAATAAAACAAGAATTGAAAGTTAGATGATGTGGGTTTAAAATTGTGCATCTGGGTCACTTGAATACATAATGTGTTTTTATAGTGGGCCTATGTGATTTTTTTTCTTAAATTTGGTATGTTACGATGTCTAAACATCCTAATGGGAGATAGGACATGAGCATTGCAAAAATGTCATCTGCATGTCCCTGGAAATCTAAATTGGAATGTAAAACATGCTGTTTGTCACATTTTAATATTTGTAAGAGGAAATGAAAAGATGTCCTCAAAACACACTTAAACAACCTCGTTGAAGTGGTAATGCAATACAGACTGCATTTTATGAACAACAAACACTCCAGGGAGGTTTAACTGTGATCATAGTCATATCATCACAACATTGTTTTTAAGAGGAATTAGTGCACTGATAGTGGTCCTTGATAATGATTCATTACAGTACTGACTGCAAACAAACAACCGACACCCTAATTATCTTACAAATGCATGTACCGGTAAATGTCTTTGCAAAGCAAGTCTGTACAAAACCTTAGATTGTGTTCACATTTCTTATAACTTTTGTTGTTGTTGTGGTCTATTCCTGTGAACACTACTTTGTAAATGATACAACTCAATATCTTGAACCATGTGCAGCAGCCCAGAAGCTCTGCTATATGAGAGAGAAAGTGTCACATTTGGCATCGCTTAGGCAAGAAACCTGACATTTACCGCATGACTGTTTCTGGAAATAGCTAAAACTGTCTGCATTAAAATGCTGGAGAGGACAGAGGACATAAATCTGGGACCTTACTTTCATTAAGAAGACTTGAGCTTGTGTCTCGTGTGGTACAGTTATATTTAGTTTTTAGCCTGAGACCATTTCTATTTAAATTTCATTTTATTTCGGTTTTGCACTGTTTTCAGTTACTCTGGATAGTTGTTGTGATCTAATCAAGCGCTAACAAGAAAACCCTGATGGTAACAAGGCTTTCTCTGATGTAATAATAGGCTGTGTGCCTGTTTTGACAAAGGCCCCAATAATTATGTTGGGAGGAAAGTTGTTGTAACAGTAATAATTGCAGCAACAAGGACAAATATGTGATTGCCAATTGTTTTGAATTGCTTTAAGTGGAGAAAGTAGTTAATTTGTTAAACAAAGGGGATTTGTAAAATATTCATAAACTTACATTCTCCAAGTGTATGACTTTATCCATGTAGAAACCATCAATCAATACTTTATATTCTATCATCAAATAAAAATTAGATTTAGCTATCTAAATTCCTGAAGTGACTCCTTTACATTCACATTTAATTGATATTTTTATTTCCTCCTCTTTTTTTGTTTCTTTCTATTTATTAATTTTTTTATTGCCATGCTATGCTACCTCACCCTCCTGTCCTTTTTGTACATGAGCTTCATGGGTAAATATCATCTATATGGTTTCCCTGCTCTCTTTGAGGACTTTGTACTGCAATACAAGATCCAATCTTTTATTATTGACACATGCACATGTGCATGTTAGCAATATAATGATGTCTTATTAGGATGCAGGTTGCGTTTGCGCATGACCTAAAGCCTCTGACCTTCAGATCAGAGATTGATGGCTCAAAACTAGTTGGAAACAAGATTTTGACTCTTCCACTTCTATAATTATTTAGCGTTTTTACGTGGCTCTGGTTAAACTTTAGAGTTAAAAATACAATCTTAGAATCAGAATTACTGTACAAGATTAGTGATAAAGCTTTCTCTTTTATTTCTTTTTTAATCTCCAAAAAAACACGGTTACGGTTTTAAAAATATACATTGTGCTAGACTATTTATTTTTTCATTAAATAGTTGTGATTTCTTAGTGCTACCTGCACAAAGCAAATCAAAATTTTAAAAAGCAAAAAATCTACTCTCTATTGTTTTACATGTGTAGAAATCAGTCTGAATTTCATAGGCTCTGATGAGATTGGGCTTGTATCAGCTAGACAAGTTAACCATAGAGGAATTAGGTAGGCATTGTTCCTTGTGTTTAAAAGATAGGAAGTATACTTTGACGTTCTCTTGCCAAAGTATAAGAAATTGTAGAAAAAGTCAGAGAGGAAGGGATGACTATGGCAGATAATCTTTTTTTGTCTATTTTTCCGAAGGCTTTTAATTGTATAAGGTCAAATGTAGAGATTTTTTTTAGAGATTTAGAGACTCAAATCTAACTTTAACTCCTTAATAATGTCTGCTGCCCTGATATTTTCACAGCACGCCGTAGCTTAGCTTTTACACTTTTCTGAACCAGTTGTGGTCACTGATGAGCTTCTGGCTTACATTCTTTCCTAAAAAGATTTCTATGGTCAGAGAACCTGCCGTACTGCAACAAAAGTGGTTGGATATTAATAATATCAATGGGTGTGATAGCAGCTGGCATCAATCACAACCAAACAATTTGAATACTTTCTTCTTCCCTTTTAAATTCAGATCACACATTAATGGACTGACAGCTCTATAATGCGGAAGAGACTCCAGTGCAAATTCAGCACTGGGGGAACTGGCTCCACCCAGAAAATTACAGATTTGTCATTCTAACTTATGTCCCACATCAAGAAAAACAAAATAAAGCCAACCAAGAGCCAAAATCCCTTCTGCATCTAGACATACATACATACATGTCTAGAGTACAAAAAAGTGAAAAAAGTTGGCAAAAACAAAAACTCAATCTTAAGTCAGAGATAAGTAATAAAGCATAT
>JBAMHV010097140.1:8867-22744 GCA_037177535.1 Pseudomugil gertrudae
TGCTCGGTCTGCACCAGATCTGCTCGGTCTGCACCAGATCTGCTTCAGTCTGCACCAGATCTGCTTCAGTCTGCACCTGATCTGCTCGGTCTGCACCTGATCTGCTCGGTCTGCACCTGATCTGCTCGGTCTGCACCAGATCTGCTCGGTGTGCACCAGATCTGCTCGGTCTGCACCTGATCTGGTCGGTCTGCACCTGATCTGCTCGGTCTGCACCTGATCTGGTCGGTCTGCACCTGATCTGCTCGGTCTGCACCTGATCTGCTCGGTCTGCACCAGATCTGCTCGGTCTGCACCAGATCTACTCGGTCTGCACCTGCTGATGCCATCACACTTCCCGTTCTCATTGGAAGGAATAAGAAACTTTTCATTTTAATGGGTTTTAATGTAATAATATAGATTTCGTATTTTCCTCAATTAGGCACTACCAATAAAGTTATTTTGAATCTGAAGCTGTATCCATTTTCTTGTCATGACAACTTGTCAGCACTAGGCAAACTTGTCCTAACATTAATGTTTACTGTTGTTTTGATGCCTTCTGAATGATGGCGTTTCTGCTATCGGGACGGTTAGAGGCTGTGTGGTACGTTCATTTTGATGGGTTGTGATGAGCTCTTTGTAAAAGTTGTCTGATTCCAGCAAAGAACTACAAATGAAAAACCTATTTCTGTAAGTTGCCCAGACCAAACGATAACTGTTTACATGATTGGCTGGACGTGGGTCAGAGTGATGTCATCAGCAGATGTAGATCGGCCCACCCGAGCAGACCAGGTACTGCGGGTTACCCTGATCTGGATGATCTTTCATTTCAGAAGCGGCTGTGTTTGGAAACAGAACTTCCTGTGTCTGAGCGTCCAATGGAAACCTCCCATGGTGTCACTGCGACCAATCATCAGCAGGAGCCACAGGTTAGTGCAGGTTGCCATGACAACAGACTGGAACACCAGTGAGCAACTGGTGTTTGACAAAAGCAGCAAAGTCTATGGCAGAGATGGGCAACTCTGTCCCTGGAAACAGCTGGACTGGAAGCAGATGCAGAATGTGGTTCAGCATCGTCTAACTGGAATCTGCAAGGCCTTTCCTGGAAGAGACATCTGGATGGGAGCAGATGTTACTCTAATACAACACACCTGATTAAAAAAAAAGTTCTCAATCAGCGCACTAACACTACTTCACACACTATGTGGTGCGTAAATGTAAATGCACTTAAACATAATGCGTACGGTAGGGTTAGTGCACTGACTGAGACACAGCCAATCTTCTGCCCCTGCTTGCTAATGAAGCAACACCAAGGCTGTGTCTCAATCAGTGTTGGGATCTTTACTTTGAAAAAGTAATTAGTTATAGTTACTAGTTACTTCTCCAAAAAAGTAACTGAGTTAGTAACTGAGTTACTCCACTACAAAAGTAACTGCAAAAGTAACGATAGAAAAAAACTACCGTAATTAGATATCCCGTTACTAAAAAGCTTTCGCTGTTAGTAACAGCGTTTATTTTAACGCCGTTACTCCCATCACTGGTCTCAATACCATAGTGTACTAGAAAGTGTGCACTATGCACTACAATTGTGGGTCTCAAATGAAACACTGGATGTTGGGCACTTACCAGTAGTGACGTACACCCAGTTAGACTGTTCTGCTTTACAGCTAAATTATTTTGTGTCCACCACACAGTTAAAAAACATTTACTATACTATACAGTCATGTGGCAGATGCTTTTATTCAGTGACTTATATGATAAGCAGTCATTGTAACCATAACTATCAACCTAACATGCATGCACCCGGAGAGAAACCACGCATACATGAGGAGAACATGCTGCGTTTATGTATGCTAACTGTACTGGATCAGTCACCGCAGTCTCAAACAAATGATCAGATCCATGAGTTATCATAAGCACATCAGATATGTAGCACGCTGCGGTATACATTAGTATAGTTTGCTACCATTATTTTTAAAGTCCAGCACTTCCTCTTCTGCTACATCAGCAAGATGGTATCAGTTTAGTGTGTGAAGTGTCCATCGTTTCACACTACTGGTGAGTTTTAGGGCGGCAGCGGAGTACTTTCTGCTTAAATGTCAGTATAAACGCACTACACATCTAAATATAGTGCACAAAGTAGTGTTAGTGTGCTAATTGAGACTGTAACCTGCAGGGTAGTAATTCTCAAGGATTGGAGTTGGAGACCCCCGTCAAGTCCTGTCCTCGAGATCTACTATTCTGTAACATTAGTCAGACATTTTATTCTGGTGTGTTGGATAAGGGTTCAATAAATACACGCCAGGGTGCCGATTCTGGAGCTGTAAAGGAACATTTGCTAATAAAGTTTCAGCTTCATCCCATTGCCATCAGATTTACTATTGGCTCATATTCAGTAGCATCATCTTTTTTTTTAATGTTGCCATGGAAACGGCTGTTTTCTCTGCAGGTGGGTTCAGTGCCACCCAGGCCCCCTCTGCTGTGCTGCCCGCGGTGTCTGGGAGGAGAACCGGTAAGCTACCCTCCGACTGGCAGGTGCTTTGTGGGTGACCAGTGGGTCACAGCTGGTTTCTAATCTGTGTTTGATAATGTCAGGGTCACATCAGCCACATCATGGGTCACTAAGTCTCCACAAACTGGCTCCTCCTCCTCCTCCTCCTCCTCGTCTTCACTCCACCTCCTGACTGAAACCGTCCAGCACGTGCTCTCACCCATCCAGAGGTCATGAGGTCATCATGAACCCTGCCTGAACTGACCCATTGTATGGTCTCCGATGACACATTGAGTCAGCCTTCCTCTCAACCAAACAACCTAGTCTTCCTCAGTCTGTTGTCATGGTGACAACAGTGATGGATCAGTTTTGAGTATCTGAGGAGGCATCATTAAACGGAGCAGGAGATGATGATCGGAGTATGTTCCTCTGATGTCTGGTTAGCTCCGCCCACACTCCGATCCTGATTTAAAGCGATTGATCAGTAATGAATAACTCAGCTGTGGCTTGACCTCTAAACATCTGGTGAGATGTTCACTGTCTCAGGGCGCAGACTGCTGAACATGTGGGCATTAAAACCTGAATGTGTTCCCTCAGGACTCCTCCTCAGCAAAGTTTCTTCTTCTGTGGTGCTAAAGATGTTTAAAGGGATGTCTAGAAATGAATGTCAAGTGTATTAAATTCAGATTTATTTCGGAAAAGATTCAAATGTTTCTATATTTCTATTTTTATGTGGCAGAATTTATATTTCTACTCTGACAAAGTCTAACAGCTGTTTTCTGATGACATTTCCTGCTCAAATACGACCATTAAAAAGGTCAACGTTTGTACTGTACACAGTTGAAAATAAATAAAGTGAAAACTGATCCAAGTTTGGGTTTTTCCTGCTGCGCAGCATCAGAATGTGTTTGAAGTAAGAAACAAAACAGGAAGTGACAGATTAAGCTATTAAAACACATATACTGGCTCCGCCTCCCTAGCGGTCATTATTTGGGTTTGGCTTTTTTGGCTGCAGGAGCTTCACCTGTAAGTTGAGCACAAAGGGTTTGGTTTAGTCTCAGCAGCTCTCTGATTGGCTGTCTGATGTGGGTCAGTCTAACCTGTGTCATCATGCTGCTTCCTCACAGTGTGGACCACGCCGCTTGCAGTCATCCTGGTTTCTGTAAACACAGACATGCACCAGAACCGAGTGAGGACACACCTATATACCAAAACTATATACTGTACATGAATGATGATTCATCCATTTTCTTAATACAGGCTTATGGACATGAAAACATGACCTAGCTTGCAGTGATATTTATATGTACGTAGAAGGTCTGCACATCACTGGAAGCTGTTAATGTGCTTTGTGGGCATGTCCAAGAATTGCTATGCTAATGTATAGAATGTCAGACTATTATCTCTCACATTTATGTCTCTTTATTATATTATATAATATGATATGCTATAATATTTACTTAAGCAGCTACAGTTATGCCCCGTTCATGTCCATATATTATCACAAGACTCTATAGTCATAGATCTACCTCATAATTATATCTACCTGAAATAAAATGCACACAGCATACTCTTACATTTTTTAGTCTTAAATGTTTCTGTTGTAAAGCTCGTCTTTGTTACATGGGAGTCGATGGAGATTTGCTCCGTTATGGAGCCCCCGGTGGATGAGGGGGGGAACTGCAGGTCGCAGAGCCCCCAGTGGATGAGGGGGGGAACTGCAGGTCGCAGAGCCCCCGGTGGATGAGGGGGGAACTGCAGGTCGCAGAACCTCAATTTTGGGCACTTCCACATAGGCTTCACTTTTTTCCAACAATAGTTGCCGCTTGGTCAAGATCCACATCCATGCACCAAAACCAGACCAGGACCCACCTGCATTTAGCAGAATCTGCTCAGGCTCTATGTACATGCAGAAGAACCGTGTCAGAACTCACCTGCATGCATCAGAACCGCTCTACAGGTGGACGAAACAGCTTCTTTGGAGTCCGAGTCAGACAATCCGAACAGCAAACCTCTGAGTTTCAATGTCAGGAACACAACACACTGACTACTTATGGAGCACCTACACCTGAGCCCAGGGGCTCTCAGACAGACAGGTACATAGCAGCTGATGCTAACTGCACCACACACCCAAACTGGTATCTGGTGCTAGAGCGCCTCATTCAGGTTGTCGAGATGCCCTCCACATGCTATGCTAGACAACAAGAAATCTCTATGGATTACCAAAAGGAACGGCTTTCAGCATTCACTCTGTATTATCAGTGCAGTTAGCAGCGCTAGCTTTGGCTGATGCTAACTGGGTTTTATGTCTTTGTTGTTTACATGCTATATTTTCATAAAATAGTGATAAGCACCTGTGTTTGAGAAAACTTTCAGACTTTGTTCTGTGTATAAAGACAGGTCATGTGTCAGGTAGATGTAAATGTGGTGGAAGGAAAAGCAGCTTGTGGGTCCATGTTGGAAAACTAATGATCATCATCATCCTCCATGAGCGCAGTGTTCGTACTGGCAGCAGCAAAGCAGGATGTGTAAACGCTCCTGAAAGGCATCAATTAATCACCGATTAAAGGATACAGGTTGATGACATCATATGGTCCTCGGAGCTCCAAAGCCTGAAACACAAACATGATGTCAGAGATCTAGAGTGGTCTCGAAGGGCCAAAAACCAAAACATCATCACACAAACAAACTCAGTCATTACAGAACAAGTGATCAAATGAAGATAAAGAAAAGATAATTGATCGATGAGGCGCAGAGTGATCAATGGATCACTGACCTTCTCTGCTGCGCTGCACAGGATGATGTTCTGAAAGAGACATGTTTCACATCACACTGTAACACAACTGCTGTCAGTGACATCACATCACCGTGGGCCAATCACAAAGCAGGATGCATACAGACCTTTCCTTTGCAACTTTCCATCAGACTGACGGCGTTAGCGATGGTGTAGCGTCTCATAGTGGCGTCTCTGATGGCCGCTGAGTAGGACACTTCAAAGACCACGCCTCTGTCTACAGCCTGGACACACACACACACGATTCATCTCCATGGAAACGAGAGATTTTCAAACATGACTCCAGAACCAGTCCGATGACATCTTCAGTCAATAAATGATTTTCACCCCGTTGACTGGCGCTCTTTTAAAGAAGAAGGGAAGTTTCTCTGTCACCGAGACGCAAATGATGTCGATGTCGTACAGCATGCAGGCCGCCTGAATACACACACACACACACACACACACGTTCAGTGAACGCATCACCTCGCTGTAGATCTGAAATAAACACTGTCAGTGAATCTCACATGGAAAAGTTTCTCTGTAGTCGGTTGTACGGCGAGGAGGTCAAAGCGACGATACTCGGGAGCATTCGGCCTCTGAAAGTGCGCACACACACACCCACACACACGCACACAAACACACACACACACACACACACACACACAGAGGGTGGGTTTAGAGTCGGTGATGTTGCGACTTTCTGCCCACCTGCTGATAAATACTCACAAAGTGACTGGAGTCTGACATCACCAACGTCAGCCTGTTCAGCACTCTGATTGGTCGAGAGCGACCCTGCACTACCGGCAGCTGATCGATCAGCTCATTGATCGGTGTCGGAATGGGAACTTCCTGTAGAGAGGTTATTGATAAGTGATTAGAACAAACAGTCTGATCCAATAATCTGCTTCTTCCTGTTGTTCCTAAATGCCTTCACCTGTTTCTTCCTGGTCGTTGGTTCAAACACGTAGTTGATGGCAATGGTGGAGAACCCCACTACAAGAACACACACACACACACACACATCACAGCAGCGACAATGTCATTTTAATTTATTTATTATTATTATTAGAACTTCATTTGTATTTCTATATACTGCACACCATATTGATTAGCTGTGAGAAATAACATAAATGAAGATGTTAAATAATATTTAGCTTAAATCTAAAGCTGATCTAGCAGGTAAACATGTTTTAACCTTTTATTGTTTTTAATATTTCACCTAAAAAGCGTCTTTTTTCCTGGTGTGGATGAAGTTCACACCACAAGTAAACCGCTCTAGAGTTCACTTTATGGGGGTCTGAGACCACCCCTACCAGGCAGGCCCAGGAGCGGTTACCTGGTCCAGTTTGAGGCCAGCGTTCACATAAACCAAAACCAACCGGACCAAGGTGGTAAACGCTCCATGGTTCAGTTAAACCAGACTGAACACGTCTGCTGTGAACATGACCTAACTTATTAAAGATGTGCTGATTGTCTCCATGTAACATATCAGGTGTTATAGTGCTGAAGGGTGGAGCTACCACCTATGTCAAATACGGTCCTATGGAACCCTGAAAATGACCCTGCTTCAGAGTAGGAGCTAAAATGGTTATAGGAGGGTCACAGGTAAAAAAGTGGGTCTAGTCCCAAAAAGGTTCTACAGTCAGAAAGCCCAAGGAGGCCATGAAGGACCATCACAGGTCACAACACAATGGCTGTGTCTCAAATCAGAGACTGCACACATCCAAGTGCAGATTCGTAGACCGCGTACGTCATACCGGCGCACCAAGCACTGTCCCGATTCAAAGTGTGCTTCTGATCCACACTTCAAATGTGCGCTTTGTTTGGGGCTGAATTAGCTTAAAACAAGCTACATGCTATGTATCCTTCACTCCAATCACCCAGAATGCATTGCGCTCCATATAGAAATAAATAAGCAGCAGTTCACTGTCTGCAAGGACGTGTTAAAATAAATATATAAACACATAATTGTCCCAGCAGACAAGCGGGGACGGCAGTGTGTCCCATGAACACAAGTCAGACTAGTATTATTTTTCACGAGGAGAGCTTTTCTGGCCCCGCCTCCTCCATCTGGCCCCGCCTCCTCCACTTATTTGCAGTTTAGACACCAAAGTAAATAAAAAAAAAACATTGAAATATCAGTCTTCATTTTCTGTCCTATAAAAGAATATTTTCGTGTTTTTTGTGAAAGAATCAGATCCCTACATGGATGATACACATAGCATATGATGTTGCTAGGCAACAGAGGACTGGAGCACTATGGGTAATTCTCGTACAGTTTGTGGCGCTCTCATGTGGAAGGAAAGACGCACTTTGGAGCGTGCAGACTACGAAGGATAGTTCATGGACTACGTAGTCTGCGTACTTATAAGTATGCAGTCTCTGAATTTAGACATAGCCAAAGACCAGAGCTGTAGGGAGGACAATAGAGAGGACCCTTGTCCTCTCCACCATCATCAGTTACCTCTCCTCCTTCCCTCCATACACCTCCCAACACCACAACATCCTCTCCCCCTCTCCAACACAATCTCCGCCTCACATCACCACAGACCCGGTCAGTGGACAGCTGAGGAAGCTCCGATCCAGACAAAGTGTGTCCAAGACTTTTGAAGAGCAGTGCAGAACTGGAGGAGTCACTATAGCGGATCTTCATCCTTAGCCTGTAGGTAGGGAGAGTGCCACCCTGTGGAAGACTTCCTGCTTCGTTCCGGTTGTGAAGAAGAACCGGCCCAGCGAGCTGAATGACTACCATCTTCCTCAGCCTACTCAGACCCCAGGTGCAACATGTCCAGGACCGCCTGCTGTTACAGGATGAAATCCTTTACCTGCTACACCGCTCACTCCCATCTAGATGGGGGAAGCAGCACAGTGAGGATTCTCTTCCTCGATTTCTCCAGTTCCTTTAATACAATCCAGCCCCCCATTCGCCAGGACAAACTAAGCAGGATAGGAGTGGGTCCCTACCTGGTGGACTGACAGACTGCAGTATGTCAGGCTGAAGAACAACACGTCCGACACTGTGGTCAGCAGCACTGGAGCGCCTCAGGGCACAGTGCTGGCCCCCCTTCACTTCACCCTGTACACCTTTGCACTTTGAGCTGTCCTGTACATGCTTGCTTTGCCTTACACCTCAGACAACTCGGAGCTGTCTCACATACAGAAGTATGCTGATGACACAGCATTGTTGGATGCATCAGGGATGATAGAGAGGAGGAGTATCAGAGATGTGTGAGATGTGCACGGTGCCACAATAATCACCTGCTCATCAACTTTGGGAGGTCCAGACCACGACCAGTCCTGCTGGAAGGAGCGGAGGTGAAGACTGTGGACTATTACAAACATCTTGGGCTGTGGCTGAATAATAACATGAACAACTCATACCAGCCACCTGTATGGGGACACTTCCTAAGGAGACTGATCTTTCAACAAACTACGCCTGTGGTTGCCAGTGTCCTCTTCTCTGCTGTGGTGTGCTGGGGGGACAGCATGTCCCAGATGGACATATCCAGACTGGATAAACTGATGAGGCCGGCTCTGTGGTCGGCATGAAGCTGGTGACAGTGGCAGAGATGAGGACACTGGACAAACTGCTGGACATTATGGACAATAGCAGCCACCCTCTGCACACCGTCATCAGCAGCCAGAGGAGCTGTTCAGAGACAGACTGGTCCTGTCCAGGTGTAGGACCAACAGACTC
This sequence comes from Pseudomugil gertrudae, assembly GCA_037177535.1. Taxonomy (NCBI): domain Eukaryota; kingdom Metazoa; phylum Chordata; class Actinopteri; order Atheriniformes; family Pseudomugilidae; genus Pseudomugil; species Pseudomugil gertrudae. The sequence goes on from JBAMHV010097140.1 coordinate 17,811, forward strand.
AAGAACTCCGTCCACTATGTCATCACTCTTTACACGTCCTCACTCAGGGAGAGGAGGACATAGAGGACAGAGGACAGAAAGAGAGGACTGGTAATGTACTGCTAATGTTCAATAACTTACCCAGACTGCAGTAACTACCACAGTGTAATCATTTAAACTTATTCATAGGACATATATAGTTTGTTTTTATTGTGTTCATATTTTATTCTTCTTATTATATTATTGTTTCTCTGTATTGAGAAATATTTATTTATGTATAAGCTGCTGGAAATCTCCTTTACCTGGTAATCATCCCAAACCACGTAGTGTGGAGGGCGAATGTAGCGTCGACCTCGTGGAGGAAACAACTTCCAGTTCCACATGTGTCACAGAGTCAGAAGATCAAATTAAACAGTTTGATTTGATAGTTAAATTAAATTGTTTGATTGGAAATTATGATAGAAAAAAAACTGAATAAAAACAGATAAAAGTATTGATGATGGTCACTGGATTAAATTATGTTCCAATTAAACATTATATTGTCAGAAATCTTTAGGATTATATATTAAATTTAAATGAGCTAAAAAATGTAAAAACCAAACTGTTGTGGCCCATTTAGAGCACTTTGCTGGTCCAAACACCTGCCAACAGGTGCAGACGTCTAACCTGCAGTGGTGTAAACCATTATAGTTCATTTTATTTGTTGGCTTGGTTTTTTAAAATACATTTCTTTCTAACTATAACTCACTTCCTAATTATCACCTGTTCAATTTCAATTTAGCTGGTTTTAATTTTAACTTTTCATGAGAATAAATGAATAAATGTGAGACGACTGCGTGTGTTTCTGCTCTCCTAATCTCATTTATACTCCTGAACATTCCCAGTTTGCCTCATAGTCTTTGTTCTGGTTTATAGAAGATGGTTCTGGGAGGTTCTGGTGGGAGGTTCTGGTAGGAGGTTCTGGTGTCATGCGACTGGGTTTTGTTACAGATGATCACGTGACTGATTGTCTGATGAATAAAATATAAACTCTTGGACATGAACGGAGTCTGCTGTCACACATATCGATCTGTGATGGGCCAGGTGATGATGCGGCCCAGTAAACCCACAGCTCCGTCCCGACCCGGTTCTACTGCGCGCGCGCTTACTCACGGTGGGCGGCGGTCTCCACGAGCCTCTGCAGCCCGCTTCTATCAGGTGAGGATCTCACGTTTAGGTCCATGAACACCGACATTTCTCTGCTGTGTGCGACAACACGAGGAGAAGCCGAAAGGCCTGATGGGAGCTGGAGTCCTCCTATTTACCACGATGACGTCATGAAACATCCGGTTAGTTTTTACACCCACAGGAAGCTGGTCCTGGTTCTGCTGCTGGTTCTGTTGCTGGTTCTGCTCCTGGTTCTGCTAGAACTCAAACTGGTCACAGTTTTTCTATGAAAGAAAAAAACAATCGTTCCTGTTGGTTCTGAAAGAGGGCGGAGTCACGCGCACTGCGGAGAAAACAACAACACCAGATCAGAGTTGTACGTGAAGCTGGACGGTACCAGCTGGTACCTGGCACACACACGCGCGCGCACACACCGAACTGATCCAGTGTTTTTGCATTTCTGGCCCACTTCAGTCAGTTAGACGTGTTTACACCACACAGGTAAACAATCTGACATGCAGGTAACAATAACAACCATGTTTACTGGCAGATTTTCACCATCCAACCAACTGGATCTAGACCCGGATCAGAACCGGGATCTTTGCTCCAGACCTGATCCGGGTCCTCCTGGAAGACCCTGGGTTCAGGATGATCCTCCTCTCCACCAATAACAGAGCGCTGAGCCGCTGCTGCTCTGGCTTCGTGTCCAGAATGAGGTTGTAGATGCTCACAGATGATTGTTTGTTTGTTTGTTTGTTTGTTTGTTTGATTGTTTGATTGTTTGTTTGTTTTAAACAGGCTGGTGAACAGGCTGAAGGAGGATGATGAGTCATGTGTCGCCGCCCTGCAGAACGGCCTCTTTCTTCTCTTCCACCGTCTGAGTCCTCTGCTGCACCGCAGCCCGACCGGAACCTTCAGACCCGTCCCACTCACCTGTTCAGGTACAGAACTTCAGAACCAAGACCCCTGATTCTGAAACAAGAAGACGATCAGAAGATCGGTTTTATTTTTACCAGCCGTGTTGGGTTCTTGTTCCAGACCTGCAGTCCGTTCTGCAGACATCTGGTTCTGATGGGTCCCTTCTGAAGGAGTCGGTTCTCATTGGCTGTTCTGAACAGAACCAGGCTCAGTTCTGCCTGGATGTTGGTAAGATCAGGTTAAACACAGAGAAATGTGTTTGACTGGATTCTGGAAGTTCTGGTGTGTTTACAGGAGAACTGGACCGAGCAGGTTTAGAAGAGAAGGGCTGGGGAACCTTCATGGACCTGAGGAAAGCCTTCTTCCTGCTACCAGCAGCTGAGTCACCTCTATTAGCCAAGGTGGGTATGTGGTTCTGGTCCTTTGTAGTGACACTGAGTGATCCGTGTTCTGGTTGTGATACTGGGTACATTCTGCAGGCTCAGGCTCTGCTGCGCTGGCATCAGACCAACAGGTTCTGTAGTGCTACGGGCCAGCCGACTGTCCGGAACCAGGCCGGTAGCCAGAGGCTCTGCACCACTGACAGGTCCATCATCTACTACCCGAAGGTAAGAACCAACAAGGAACCAGATCAGACCCTCAGTCCAGCTGGTTCTGCTGTCTGACTGGTTCTGTTGTCTGACTGGTTCTGCTGTCTGACTGGTTCTGCTGCAGATGTCTCCGGTGGTCATCGTCCTGGTGTCGGATGGGAAACGCTGCCTGTTGGGCCGGCAGGCCTCCTTTCCACCGGGCCTGTACAGCGCGCTCGCTGGTTTCTGTGACATGGGTCAGTCTGACTGTTCTGCTTCTGGTTCTGCTGTCTGACTGGTTCTGCTGTCTGACTGGTTCTGGTTCTGGTCTGACTGATTCTGCTGACTGGTTCTGCTGACTGGTTCTGCTGTCTGACTGGTTCTGGTTCTGGTCCCAGGTGAGTCTCTGGAGGAAGCTCTGTGCAGGGAGGTGGCAGAGGAGGTGGGTCTTGAGGTCCAGAGCGTCTCGTACAGCTCCTCACAGCACTGGCCGTTCCCACACAGCTCCTTCATGATTGGTTGCCATGCCGCAGTTAGCCCCGCCCACACTCAGGTGACTCACTCGGCACATTTTACTGAGACTCCAGAACTGGAACCGGAACCATGGTCATGTGACTTGTTGTGTTTTCTAGCTGGATGTGGACGGCTCAGAGCTGGAGGACGCTCGGTGGTTCAGTGTGGAGGAGATCACCTGTGCCCTCCAGGTGAAGACTCCGCCCAGGAGAGGTGACTCCCCCGCTGTCTGGCTGCCCCCCCGACATGCTGTGGCCCACCACTTGATCACGGAGTGGTGGGACCGCCAGCGTCAGAGCAAGGACTCGCCGTGACGTCCCAATACACCCAGGATGAGCCAGCAGCCACATCCGTCTCAGGTGGTCCTCCAGAGTCCTGCTAGAGGGTTCTGCGGGGCGCCTCACCTCCTGGAGCGAGGTGTTGCTTCTAGACTGCTGTAGACCAACAATGAAGACTAAAGGAGGAAGACCTTTGTCAGCTCTACCAGGAGATGAGGATGAAGAGCATAAACCTGTGTCCTCCTCATGAGACATTTTCTTCATCAGTTTCTTCGTTTAAAACAGTTTCCATGGAAACAAGTCCTGAAAAGCTTTAAATAAAAGTGAAATGTCTTCCTCATCATCTTTATTTAAACTGTCGCTGCTGACAAACAGAAATAATGAACACATTTATTCTTAGTGATGTCAGAGGAATCGCTGCAACCAGAAACACAATAATGTTTTAAAGTAAATACGTAATAATAATGTTTTGTTATCATTATAACAAAAACATTTGGGGCCAATTTCAGAAAGCAGGTCTAGTCAAAAAGAGTCAGTTACCATGGTAACATACTAACCTGCCCGCTGGCAGGTTTAGACCCAGCAACTCTGAGTTTATTCTCTTCTCATGTGTCCTTTACAGACGAGAATCAGTCTGATCTTCTGTTTCTTTCCATCATCGGTCTAAATCATATCCCTCCTTCATTTATTTATATATTTATTTTCTAATTCAGGGTCACACGGCAGCTGGAGCCGGTGTGGACTCAGGACACACTGCACAGATTATCTCTCGGTGAGGCTGTTTTGTTTTTTTGTTTTTGTTTTTTCTCAACATACAGATACGAAACAAGCACGTGTGTATGTGAAGTTACAAAATCAAATTAAATCAGACTGAGCACAAAGAGACCTAAGAGATTCTTAAAGTAGCATTTTTCTTAGGGTGTCCGAAATTACAACAATAAAATAAAAATAAATAAATAAAGTAAATAAATAAAAAGGGTATTTTGACATCAAACCGAAACTGTTCAATTATTGAGTGTAATTTACAAGCTTGTTTGCTTTTCATCAATCTGAGAACCTTATAATATGAGACAAACTCATTTTTCCAGTGATTGAAAGTTTGGATCTGAAATACCTGTATTTATTAATAAAAAACTTCCCACTTAAAATTAAAATGTTTACTAAATACTCTATAGTTTTATTTTCATTTTCCAAACCAAATAATATTTAAGTATCAGATAAAGAAGGAAAGACAATATTCCTCAAGTTAACCAAGTTTGTAGATCCGTCCAAAAGAGTGCAACTGGTTCATATATGGCAAATAAGTGTTTCAAACTTTCCGCATTTCCCAAACAAAATACACAATTTTCTGTGTTTATATTGAATTTCAGGAGCTGCCAGGTTAATTGATTACATTTCACGTGCAAAGCAACACAATGGTTGTGTCTCAATCAGCGCACTAACACTACTTCGCGCACTATAGTGCGTAATGTCAACGTAAATGCACTTAAAAATAGTGGGCAGAGTAGTGTTAGTGCGCTGATTGAGACAC